>PVHX01008207.1:0-85140 GCA_004024805.1 Geosciurus inauris | reverse complement strand
CGCCCGGCTCGAAGCAACTTTCATATTTTATTTATTTTCTTAGATTGTGTTGCTCACACCCCACGTGGACGAGGGAATAGGTACCCGTCAGAGGGATGGGCTGGCTGCGAAATAAAAGCTATAAAGTAATATATCAGAAATAAAGACAAAAGGCAAGAATATTTTTAAAGCAAGGGCGTGACTTGTTTAGCAGACCAGAAGGGTCTGGCTCTAACAGTCATTGTGCTTGCTTGCTTTATTTTTAGTAGTACAGGTCAAAGGGGGTCAGTAGGTATAAGGTTTCAGTGTGAGAGAAGTCATGTTTTGATGCTTGCTTCTTGGTGTGAGTGGGGCCTGAGGTCTTGCAGTAAACAGGTTGATTAACCTTTGGTAAGTTACTCCCATCTCCTGCTGTGTTTCAACTTGAGCTTCGAGCTAGATCAGGATGCCAGCTTGAAGTGGGCATTCTTGCACCAGGGGGTTTCTACCTGGAAGTTCCCAAGACAGCGACTTCCCTGCCTAATGGCTGTACATCACTCAGTTCATAAGTGGCTCATAGATGGCTCCCGCAAGATTTGTTCTCTTTTTTGAATTTACAAAACATATTGGTAAATAAGATTCCCTCTCCCCCCGCCCCTTTAACATATTTCTTGGCCTGGTTATTGTACTCCTGAGTGTTTTGAGACACATATAGAAACAAAATGTGATAATGTTAGCAGAAAAGAGAAAGCAAGTATAGAGAGAAGCATTTTAAGGACCTACATAATGCACCAGGAATAAGATGTTTTCATGAAATAGAACTGAAACAGCAGATAACACTGACATGAAAGATGATACATCAAGTAGGGAGCAATATGTGGAAAACCTACACTACAATTAAATAAGGAACAATTTCCTTAAACAGAGAAAGATGATGTGTGAATTCTATATCTTCTTACATAGAATTTTGACTTGGTCATCTCCCTATCAAAACAATATTTTATATATTTTTAAATTTTAAATTAATTTTAACCAATAAACAACAATAAAAATCACACATATTCATGAGGTACATATATATATAGTGTAATGTTTAAATATTTCCATTTCCTCAAACGTTCATCATTGATTTATAGTAAATACATTAAATTTTTTTCCTTCTAAGCTTTTTAAAAAATGCACAGTAACTGGACATGGCGATGCACGCCTGTAATCCCGGGACTGGGGAGGCTGAGGCAGTAGAATAGCAAGTTCAAAGCCAGCCTTAGAGATTTATTGAAGCCCTACACAACTCATTTTTATCTAGTCTCTAAATAAAAATAAAATATAAAAAAGGGCTGGTGATGTGTCTGAGTGGTTAAATGCCCCTGGGTTCAAGCCTTGGTAATAAATAAATAAATAAATAAATAAATAAATAAATAAATAAATACAGTATATTTTTGTTATCTGTAGTCACTCTTCTGTGCAATAGCATATCAGAACTTTATTTTTTGGTTCTGGAGATTGAACCGAGGGGCACTCGACCACTGAGCCACATCCCCAGCCCTATTTTTTGTTTTATGTAGATACGGTCTCACTGAGTTGCTTAGCGCCTCGCCCTTACTGAGGCTGGCTTTGAACTCAAGATTGTCCTGTCTCAGCCTCCCTAAGTGCTGGGATTACAGACATGAACCACCACACCCGGCTTACCAGAACTTCTTGCTCTTGTCTAATTATAGCTTACCACCCATCGATCAATCTTTTCTATCCCCTTCTCACCCTTTCACTACTCAGTCTTTGGTAACCACTATTCTCTTTTCAACTTCTGTGACATCAGCTTTCTTAGATTCCACATGTGAGTGAGAACATGTGGTACTTCACTTTCTGTGCCTGGCTTACTTTGCATAGCCTAATGATATGTAGTTTCCCCCCAAATAGTCACAAATGGTGGGATTCCATCCTTTTTATGATTGAGTAGTATTCCATTGTATATGTCTACCACATTCTCTTTATCCATTCAACATTTAATAATCACTTAAGATGCTTCCATTCCTTACCTGTTGTGAAAAATTTTGCAACAGACATGTGAGTGCAGTATTTTTTCAATATACTATTCTCATTTCCTTTGGAATATCCCTATTTTAAAAAAAAAGTTAAGTCTTTTATTTTCTAAGAAAATATTTGAGTCATTTGTAGAATGACAGCCACAAAGATTTCTAATTCTTCCCAGTACCTAATTTTGACAAAACAAAATTAGTAGACAAATTTCTAATTAAATTTCTGCCTAAAATTAAATAAAACCTAAAGACAACAAACTAACACTGTTTTCAAGTGACACAGCAACACTGTGGGAAGGTTTTAATAAAGAATGAGAATGAAATTCTGCTAACACCTATAGAGTGAGAATGTTATAAACAGACCACCGAAGAGCAAATATGCATATATTTGGTGATGATTTTCCTTACCAGAGAAAACCACATAAACAGCAGAAAGCCAAGGCAGTAAAACTGGAAAAAGAAACCAAAAAGATGTGGTCTCTTGAAAAGATATATAAGAGGACTATCTTAGAAGTATTGAAGAACTAACTCTCCTTGCACTGAATTTATTGTTTAGAGTAGGACAGGAACATAGAAAATGTGTGATTCATACCTTCAAGAAGATTAAAAAGAATGGTTTCTACTGAGAAAGCAGACTTAGCTTTCACAAAGAAGGACATTTCTGCAATAAAAATATTAAATGCTGTTTAGAGGCAAAGTTATCAAATTAAAAGTTGAGACATGTATTCATTACAAAACAATATAATCAATCAAATCAACTGGAGCCAGAAAACCAAAAGGAAGCACAAAATGACCATAAACCAAGTACACTATCATACACACACACCCCACATATTCAGAAATATGCATGCATGTATGTATGAGTAAACCCATATACATTTATACCTAAGCATGCATATGTACAATGTACATACCTAAATAAATATATCAGAAACATAGTCATTCCTTATATACTCCAGTGTGTACATATTCACATTCAGATGTCTCCCACGTAACATCTATATACAAATACACATACACAAACTACATAAACATGCACACATGTGTATAATACATGTACATATGATACATACAACCATAAGCAAAATGTATACAAAACAAGGTAATGGTAAACAGTCAGAGAAAACTTTAAGAAACAAAGATCACTGCATCAGAAGAAAAGTAAATATAAAGAATAATGAATACAAAATAAAAATGAAAGAAAAAATCAATTCCCCTAAGAAGAAATTTAATGCTCTCTGATATTTATTCCTGATAAAAATGCATTAAAATTGAAAATGAGCCAGGTGTGGTGGCTCACACGTGTAATCCCAGCACTTGGGAAGCTGAGACAGGAGAATCACGAGCTCAAAGTGACTCAGCAATGGCAAGGTGCTAAGCAACACAGTGAGACCCTGTCTGTAAATAAAACACGAAATAGGGCTGGGGATGTGGCTCAGTGGTCGAGTAACTCTGAGTTTAATTCCAAGTATCAAACAAACAAACAAAAAATTGAAAATGGAAATATAATTTAAAAAATTAGTTTAGTGTTTTATTGTTTGATTTAAATAACACCTTTTAAGTAATCTAAAAATTTCTCACTCAGAGAAAGTGCATTTGAAAAAACTAGAACAGTTCCTTTTTAATCATTCAGTTAACTCTTTCACAAGTTAGTTGCAGTATCTCATTTTTTCCAAATATATTTGAAGCTATAGTCCATTTCTTGAGATCTTAAATGTCTCCCTGAAGAAAATTTCTAGAATTCATATCTGTATATGCTATTCTATGGTCCATGGCATACATCAAATGACTTTCTAAATACTCACCTGTGATCATGGCTTTTCAAAAGTACAGGTTGTAATGATGAAAATATAGGCCCCCTTCTGAAAACACTTTTGATGATACAGAAAAAGCAAAAACCTTTAGCCCATTTATCATACTTAGTGTTAACTATTTAAATATTTGAATTCTATAATTCTGGACCTGATAATTCTGATAATTATAGTCATTAGTCTATAAGGAAAAAAATGTTTTTATTAATGTATTTAGGCATTATGAGGTAAAATTCTGGGCATATTAGCATAATTCCAAGGTACTTCTACATCAACACTTTCCTGAAATTACAATGAGGAAGAAATATAATAGAGAGAAGAGGGCTGGGTGAAGAATGATACCTAGCATGCACATCAAAGGAAATAGCTCTACTAGAAACAATTACTCAACTAAGATATTATTTCCAGTTTCATTTTTACTTCTGTAAACATTTTCTTCCAGGTTACTTACCTTGACACACAAGTGAGCTTCTCAAGTGTGTGTGGGTGTAAACATGTGCCTTTGCAAGCATCCTATTTTCACAGTCATTTGTCATATTGTTTTTTCTGCCAGGTCTCCTTTACAGACCCTTGTTTCCCTCTTTTGAGATGAGTTACTGAGTGATACTGTATGATAAAACTTTACCTGTGGCAATCTTGGAAGAAAAGAAGTCCTCTAGAGAAGGCTTTTTGTTTACCTTTTAATTAATAATAGTAAGCACCTGGCTTACAAACAACCGAGAGGAAACAGCTCCTTGCCTCCAGGATTGTTGAATCTGATGTTGTTTTATACTCAGGTAGCAAAGTAACTTGTGGTTTGTGATTGTGAATTTTCTAACTTTTATTTTGATTTCTCTGCTTTCCAACTGCTCTTTGTTTGAAACAGGTGATTTCTTATAGTATCTCTCTATAGGTTCAGTTTTCCTTTTTTGGTACCGGGCTATTGACCACTGAGCCACATCCTCAGTCCTACTTTGTATTTTATTTAGAGACAAGGTCTCACTCAATTGCTTAGCTCCACGCTGTTGCTGAGGCTGGCTTCGAATGCAGGATCCTCCTGTGTTAGCCTCCTGAGCTGCTGGGATTTCAGGTGAGGGCCACCATGTTGGCTCCCAGTTCCCCTTTTAATTCCATTCTGGATTTTGTAGCTGTTGCTTCCGCTTTCTTTCTTTACTGAAAGGGACTTACATTTTGCAAATATACATGTACACAAAAAGAAGTGTACAAAGTTTTCAGAGATTCTTAGGTTCAGTTAGACATAGGCAGTTTCTGAAATGCTTCTTTCAGGACTTTAATATTTGCAGTATATTTGTTATTTGTATTGCTTTATTTCCTGCCTAGTGAAATAGACATTTTTAATATATATAATATTTTGCCGTATAACAGATATTCAGAAATTACATTACTTACCTCTGTTTCTTTAGCTAGGAGAGCATTTTATTCCCCTTTACTTAAAATGTTTGTGAGATGACTCAGTGAAACATAAAATTCAGAAATGTTCTATTTGATAGAACTCGTCTTTGGAAGTTATTTTTTACCTCTCCAGTATATTTGTATTTCTTCCAAACAATACCAGTTTACTATCTTGGCTGTTTTTGTTGTCAGTTTCCCTTACCTGAAGAATCAAAAGCATTATATGTCTTCACTGTCCAATTATTGTGAGAACTTATAATTGGACTAGGGTCTCATGTCTCAAATAAATATCCAAATTTCAGTTTTTTAGATAAGTTATTACTTCAAAATCCATTTTATGTTACTACAATTATATCTGATAGTATATCCACATTTGGAGAGTAAATTTTAGCTATATAAAAAAGTATAAATATTTGCTTAAGTATAGAATACTCAGTCAGTGTATCATTCAGACTTATGAGAAGATCTATGGTCAATATGAATATCCTGCCCTCTTTGAGAGGATTCTTAATTTTTACCTCACCAATTCATGCATCATATCTGTATGACCACTAGTGTGGGCACCAAAATGCCAATGTATCATTTTTTGGTTTGATATTCAAATATTCTATTTCAATTCAACATACATGGACCCACTGGAAGTCATTACAGCAGACTTTCCTGTCCCTTAATATAATGTCCTTTAATTTCTTTCCATATGTACATTTGAGATTTTTTTTCAACATTTTACTTATGACTGTGAATTATATTTGCTTTCACACAAGACAAAAATGATTAAATGGAGTCATATTGAGTGTTCCTTATATGAAGACATTTTAAATGAATTAAATATTATTTTTGTCATACATTGAAAACAAAGCTGAAGGGAAAGATCATTTTGAACATAACTTTCTACAGTTGGACTCATAAAGGAATAGCCCCTTGTGTTGGTTTTTTAATCAATATTAAAATCTCAACTGAAATAAGTCAAGATAAGAATAAGAAAGACAAGAATAAGAATATGAGAAAGACAAAAATCATGTTTTCTCTCCTTTGTGGAAAGCAGAAGAAGAGAAAAGAAATAAAGGAAAAATGAAAAATAAAGAAAAAGTAAAAAGGGTAAAAAAAGACTTAAAGTAGTTGTGAGACAGTATGGAGGAAGAAGATGGCAAGGGAAAGTGAAGGGAGGTAGTAGGAAGTGAAATAGATCAAATTATCTTACAAATTAGGTGCATAGTGATATACCATCATAAAACTCACTTTGTTGTATAATATGTTCCAGTAAAAAGAATGAGAACCACTGAGATTTTTTTAAAAAGTGTTTTGCTTTCTGTTCAACTTTTAACAACACAAAATATGAGCTCCATTTCCATACAACATTTATGTCACTAGTAATAATACTTTAATTAGGTTTGATGCTGAAAGTATCTGAGTATATATGGTGTGGAATTTTAAGCATTGAAAGAATATGTAAGCAAAGCCAAAAGTGTTGGGAATTTTATTCCCAGCATTGGTGCAAACAACTTATTTCATTGATCTCTATATCATTTACTAAAAGTAGATATTTTCAACAGATCATAGGAATACATTTATATTAAATAAAACAATAAATGAAATAAATCAGTAATTTCCCATAACTCAGCTTCTAAAAAATAAAATATCAACAAGGTATTTTCTGTTACACACCACTCTGCTTTTTAAAATGCATGTGCAATCATATTTTTCATATGACTCATATTTAATTTTGTTTATAATATGTAATACAGAATAAATAGGTTTGCAATTGAATCTTATTAACTATTGATGTGCTGCTTCCACTCATCAACATCCTTCCTCAGGAGAGAGTATAACACATTCCTATTTCTTTATGCTTATATGACAAATACATTAGCCATGCAGTTTTGATCCTATCAAATGTGACCATATTAGTTGTATTTTTTGATGACTGCCTTTGTGTTCAACATGGTTTTGACACATTTTTCTTGATGATTATTGCTTTCATACATGTATTATTGAGACTGCATGATATTTATAATGTGGATACATCTCATTCTAGTCTTGATGAACATTTGGGTTGTTTTGTGTTCTTCTATGTTACAAGTATTCTAATAAATAATGCCTGGTCAAAAAGTACAAGGATTTGTATATTATATATGCCAGAAAGTGAAATTGCTGAATTATGAATCTTTAACATAAGTAACACCAAATCATTTTACGAATACATTAGGATGTTTGACATTAGAACTTCCAGGAAATAAAAGTAGCTGTTATTCCAATTCCTCAGCAACAATGACATCAAAGTTCTTAAGTTACCATGACTATGTGTATAAAGTGATAACAACATGATACAGTATTTACATTTACCCAAATACTAATGAGGTAAAATTTTCAGTTTTTAGCCATTTCCATAGACATTTCTTCCTGTTCAAATTTTTGTGTATTTTTTATTTTTAGCATATTTTTAGTTTATTTGTATTCCACCAAACATTCATTATATGGGTTGAAATTAGCTCAATTTAACATTCGAATTATTCTTTCACTTAATAAAATTTTTTAAAAAATAGCTATCAACACGAAAAGTCTAGATATCAAAGTTTATCAATTAAAAATAATAAATTAAAATTTTAGGATATGGAAGAAAATATTTTAGGATATTTTTACTTAAAAATCTTATTTTGAGGTCTGACAATTGCTCATATTTTTGAAGATATTAACTGTTTTTTCTCTTTATAATTATGTCATTGTAATTGATTTTATATAGTGTAAAGTAGTTATATAAATATTTTTGTTCATGAATAACTCTATTAGCAATATTTATTAAATAGTCATATTTTCAGTAGAAATGTGAAGTGTTCTGGCTTTATCACAATTACTTTGAGTGTGTTTAGTTCTGCTTTTGTTTTCTCTACCATTTTCAGGTTGTATGGTCTCAGTTATTATTACTTTATAATAAATTCTGTCATTTTGCTTAAAATTTTACTTAATATACCAAACAATTTAGAAAAATTAAAATCTCTCTTATATACAAGGAATTAGCATTTGATTATATTTTTCAATTTATTTACATAATTTATTATATCTTTTAATAAACTTATGTGAGTTTTTTTTTAAAAAAATGTGTTGTATTTATTGGTTAGATTTTCTTCAAGTGTTCACCTTTTGCTCCAATTATGAAAAACTGTGACCACTACTCTCCATACACACATTTTACCATTTAAATTCTGTTTAAATTTTCATTTAGAATTCAAAACTATAACAAAAAAGGATTATTAAATTTTTGAAAATTAAAAATAAGAAAAAAAAGCTTTAACAGCCGACTGAAAGAAATATTACCTATAGGGATCTCTCATTCAAGTGACACCATATTACTTATCTGAAATCATGTATGTCAACGGAAAATGGCACAATATTTTTAGATTAGTGAAAGAAAAGAGCTGTTAAGCAAAAATTCTATATACAACAAAACTTCAGGGAAACAGGAGGAATAAGTATATTCTCAAACAAAGGAAATCCAAGACCCTTTTATCAGTGGAACTATTCCTAAAAATGGCTAATGGGAGTTCTTTTGAAAGGAAAAAATATGTCAAGATCAGCAAGCTTGAAACATTGAAGGATAAAGGGACACTAGAATGAGGGGGAAAAATGGTATTTATAGTAGATTCTCTTCTTTATAAGTTTTATTCATCATATAGATGATCGAAATAAAAATTGTAACACCATCTGATTTTCAAAGCTGATATTTACAAGTGGGGTAAAGGCAATTCAACTGAAATAAAATTTCATATTTCACACATGCACACACACACATACACACAATCTTCCAAATAGAAAAATGTTGTAGCCGGGCTCGATGGCACATGCCTGTAATCCCAGCACTTAGGGAGGCTGAGACAGGAGAATCGCGAGTTCAAAGCCAACCTCAGCAACAGTGAGGCACTAAGCAACTTGGTGAGACCCTGTCTGTACATAAAACACAAAATAGGGCTGGGGATGTGGCTCAGTGGTCGAGTACCCTTGAGTTCAATCCCTGGTACCAAAAAAAAAATTATTGTTATCAATAAAATATGTGTCAAATATATATACATATTCATTTTTTACTCTAGAAAAACCACTAAAATACGTTCAAAGGAAATGTACTCAAATATATTGTATACAAACTGAAATGGAACCTCAAATAAGTATTCCAAATAACCCAGCAGAAAGACAATAAAAAGATGACAGAGAAATAAGAATCAGCAGATACAAAATAATAAAATGGTAGACTTAAATTCTACAAATAATTTCCAATAATTAATAATTAAAGTTACCAATGATTAACTTTAATGTAGATACATAAACAAAAGAGAAGTTTGACAGATTGTATAAAAAATATGACCTAATTATACTTCTTAATAAGTGTTATGATCTTTCATACCAAAAAAATTCTTTCATATTTCTTTCATTCTACAGAGGTTTTGAATGGCCTTTGGTGTCATGTTCAGATGAAGGAAACCTGTGTATTTTTCAGGGATTCAAAGCATCAATATTCCTAATGAGGAAGATTATTGTAATTCCAAAAGCCCTGCAAGGTCTACTCTCACATTTATTTCTTAATTTCTTATGAAATATTTTAAATGCTTTTCCTCTTTTCCACAGGACACTAAGGAAAATTATCTAAAATGGTTAGAATCATGTTTGTAATGAAATTCTTTTGTTTCAAAATAATTGGTATTTAGTTACTGGACAGAAATAATAATGTTGATACTTTGGTATGTAACATTTCAGGATTTAATATGTATTTATATGCACACTTTTTTTATCACAAATGAAGTAATCCTGTACCTACTATTGTAACCACTTGTTTCATAATGTGTTATTTTCCTGTGTCATTAAATAATTACCCTGTATTCTTGTAAAAAGTGATTGATTGCTTCAGTTGAAAGTTTATGAAAGAGTTGTTTCATTTATTTATTTAATTTTCATGCCTGGAACTCTTTCCTGATCCCAGCAAATAGGCAAGTACCCTACCATCTACTTAGTACTTGTGAAATAGTAATAGGAGATATTTTTTGATGTATTGCACTTCTGACATTTTCTACAAAATCCAAAAATATGCCTTATTGATTTCAAATCCAACATATTCATTGATTGTTCTCACTTTTCTCCTTTTATGCAGTCTGCACACTGATTCATCCAAATTATTTAACATCTCACTCAATCTGCATTAATCTAAATTATCTTATTCCTCCATTCTTTCCTCATGATTCATTCTCCGCAAAGCAGAGTCTCCTTGGTGAAATATAAATCACATTTTTTATTTGTTCTGATTAGTTATACATGACAGCAAAAAGCATTTTAACTCATTGTATACAAATGGTGCATAACTTGTCATTTCTCTGGCAGTACACAATGCTGAGTCACACTGTTCGTGCAATCATACATGTATATAGGGTAATAATGTCCATCTCATTCCACCACCCTTTATACCTCCACACCCCTTCCTCTCTCCTCACTCCCCCTGCCCAATCCAAAATTCCTTCATTCTTCCTTAGCTGCTCCTTATTGTGGATCAGCATCCACATATCAGAGAAAACATTTGGTCTTTGTTTTTTTGGGTTTGGCTTATTTCGCTTAACATGATACTCTACAGCTCCATTCATTTACTTGCAAATGCCATCATTTCATTCTTTGAGGCTGAGTAAAATTATATTGTGTATATATACCACATTTTATTTATCCATTCATCTGTTGAAGGGCATCAAGTTTGGTCTATAGTTTAGTTATTGTGAATTGAGCTGCTATAAACATTGATATGGCTACTGAGGAGTAGGACAGCTGAGTCAAATGGTGGTTCCATTTCAAGTTTTCTGAGGAATCTCCATCAGCCTAGCTTCCAGAGTCTTCAGTGTTAACAAGTAATTCTCAATGAACAAATTCTTTTACCATTTTTAGAGGTTAATTGCCACTTCTATGACCATGGGCTTGATAACCATACAGTGTTTTCAACTGAGATAGCACATGGTCCATGATAGAGCTACCTTCTTACCAACTTTTCAAGAGATCCTTGGAAAGATTTTACTATGGACAAAAATTTGGTAATGGAGCCAAGTTATTATAACAGTAAAGTTTTAAAAAACTAAACTATACAACTTGGAGTTATTTAAAATGTTTCCATCCCAAATCATTATCAAAATGCTGCAAAAAAAAAATTCTCACAATTATATTTTACACATGGAGAGCAATTTTCTGGATAAATTTACTTGAAGAAAATTTGTTATATGAACATGATAATACTTATTCTTTTGTCTCCTGACACAAATAATACATATGGTTAAAACAGCATGATAGCATATTTTTACTTTAAAACATTTTCTTGGCTCAAGGTGAAAAAGGGCAAACTATTAAAATGATACATGGCACATAAATGTTTTTTTAAGCTAGCAATGTGTGCCCACTATAAGGGAAGGGCAGGAATAGGATACCCAGAGCAGAGAAATCCCAAATCTGCAGACATGCTAGGGCTGGAGGGTACACAAAGCCTCTTGTCCTAACTTGAGTGTTCTTACTTTTTGTATGCACTTCATTTTACAAAATTTAGTGTCAACAGAACCCAAAGATAAGAGCAATTCCACATGGGTACACTATGCTTTTATGTAAATAGTATCCCTGAGGTTTTACCTCTCTGCTCCCCAAATGCTACTAGGAGGAGCTTTTGGGTGGGGAGGCTGCATGGAATATGTTAAAACACCCAGACACTGCTGCAGGCATGCCCAACCCTGCCCACTGGCCCAGATCTCAATTCCCTGCACATGTGATTACAGAGATGAAGCTATAGAACACTCCAATGACTTGCCAGAGGTGTCTTCTCCAAAAGCTGAATCCCTTCTCTCCTCACATACTTCAGGGAGATGCCTAAAGACCAGGAAAAGGATTCCTTTTAGCCAAAGCAACCAACTCAAATTGAATCAAGTCTACACTGGCTCAAAGGAAGAATCGCTGTATATACTACTTCAAAGGAAGCAAGTACTCATCTACATTGGCTTAAGGCAACTGAGTTCCCATTTATACTAGCTCAAGGTGAGCAAATACATACAGTGAGCAGGAAAAGGAAGCACAATGGTCCAGGCCTTGGAGAGTATCTCTGCTGAGCTCTGGCCCTCGTCCTGAGGCCTCTCTTAAGCAAAACAAAACAAAGCAACAACAACAAAAAACAAACAAAAAACACTGCCGTTTAAAAATTTTTACAACATCAATTTTATTGAACAATTTGTGAAAAAAATAATTAAGAATAAATTTCTCCCAAAGAATGGGATGTGTCTTCCATGTGGGGGCAGAGGAGACTCCTGGTGGATGCAAATTCATTGTTGCCTGGAATCCATGCAGAAAAGCCTGAGCCAGTCAGCACACCTCACTCCTATCCCATGATTTCCACATTCACAGAGCTTAGGGTCTACTGGCTGTTGACGGTTGGTTCTGTCTGTCAGGGCTTAGCATTTCCATTGGAGTCTTTCTGTTTCTGTATGCTGTCCAATGGAAGCAGGGTAGGCAGCACAGTTTTCACATGCATTTGTCGATCCTACTCTTCACTCTTTTCCAGTAGTGTGTGGGATTGCCTGTGGGGATACCTTGGGAGGATGAGCTGCTGGTCTCAGGGTCGTGCTGGGAGGCTAGGCTGAGATGGGGCATGTCCATGTGGAGGAAGCAGAGATGGATGGCAGTCAGGCTGGCACTTCTAGTACCCTTCTGCTGGGATTGCTTGGCCTCCTCAGGATGCTGATGTTCACAGAGCAAGGGAAGGGCAGGCTCACTGGAACACTTCTTGCAGCAGACCCTGGGAGGATCCCCAGGGCTTGCCCCTTGGGTTCTCTGGTGCTTGAGGATGAGGTAGGTAGCCATCACATCATCAAATCTTCAACTGGCTATGGATACCCAGGTATTATATGGGTGGTAACCAATGGTGATCATGACTTTCATAATTGTGGGATCCAGGAGTTTGGTGAGTGCCTCACTAGAAGGAATAGGTAAAGCAACTTCCTTGCCCTGGTTCAGCCATGGGTGCCCCTTTACCTGCTCTATGGTGAGCCTCTGTGTGGGGTCCACCATCAGGATCTCATTGATGAGGCTCTGTGCTCCCTTAGACACATGTCGGGCAATGTCATCCATTCCCTGCATGATCAGCTTCTTTAGCTGCTCTCTGCTGGCTGCCCCAAATGGGCATCTCCCTGTGAGCAAAAAATAGAGAATGATGCCCAGGCTCCAGACGTCTGCCGAGAGTGGGGAGTGGGGGAGGGGTAGGGAGAGCTCATATTTTTTCCCCTGGGTGAGATCAGGGGAAAAGTACAGGCAAGTGCCCCAGATCCTCTTCAGTTTCTCCCCAGCTGTAAATATGGTGCTCAGATCAAAGTTGATGAGTTTGATGTTGCCTCTGGCATCCACCATGATGTTCTCTGGCTTCAGGTCAAGGTGCCTATACTCTGCTTGTGGCAGTACTGCACAGCATGCATGATCTCCCTGAAAAGTTTGCTGGCTTCCTTCTCCTGAATGTTTTGTCACATAGACAAAAAGCTAAGTATAACAGAGCCACACATCATTGTGCCCAGATTAATAAATGTACTTATGTGTGTGTGTGTGGTACTGGGAACTGAACCAGGTCCTTGCACTTGCTGGAGAAATTCTCTTAGTGTGGGTCTCCCATCCCTGGGGTTGGAGCTTCCTGGTTTAACCAGCTCTCAATACTGTTATATTGAGGCTGAACTGTCAATAGAAATTTGGGAGGAATACACACATTCAAACCACAGCATGTAACAAACAAGAACCCAGGAAGGTGGTCCCCATGAGATGTTCCCTGTGTGAGGGGAGTCCTTCAGGTTGCACTGAAGGACATTAAATACGAACACAGATATTTTTTTTTTGGTGGGGGTTGTAGGTGGTACTGGGGACTGAACTCAGGAGTACTCAACCACTGAGCCACATCCCCAGCTCTATTTTATATTTTATTTGGAGACATGGTTTCACTGAGTTGCTTAGCATCTTGCCATTGCTGAGGCTGGCTTTGAACTTGTGATTCTATTGTCTCAGCCTCACATGCTGCTGGGATTACAGGTGTGTGCCACTGTCCAGCAGGAATTCAGATCTTGATGAAAACCGAAAGATTCCTGGTAAAGCAAATTCATGACAATCATAAAAGCTAGTGTTACTTTTGTTTTCTACAAGATGTAAGAGAATAATGTATCAAAACACCCCAATTTTATTCTATGGTATTGGATAAAGACCACATATAGAACTGTAACGTTAGTAACTGAGAGAGAGGGGTTGGGGAGGGTTTGGAGAGGTATAATAGCGGCATCTGTACACTACCGAAGTCATGTTGCTACAGATTCACATCAGAGTGGCATCTCTTTCTCATGTTAAATGGAACCTCCATGGGAACCACAAAGAACTTGTAGAGCATACCCAAAATGAGAGGTAAGGGACTTGAAATGTTTTACTACAATCATCAACTAAATAGGAGGGAAGATAATCATATAATGAAGCAAGTCACATTGAATCAAAGACTATTCTTCTCTCCTTATAAGGACACAAGGTACTCTGAACCAAGGGTCCACCGTGATCTCTTTATAAGGACACAAAGCACACTGAACCAATGTCCTTGCCCTGATCTACTTAGTCTTCAAATCACACTGAAACAAGAGCAATAATAAACATCAAAGTTCTGCACATGTCCAAACTTCTATGCTATAAGTATTAATAGTACTTCATATTCTAATGAAGTTGCCACTCCAATTTCCTGTGATGAAAATATTTTCTAAATTCTAATCTCTGATAAGACACAAATCAGAAATTTTTGACGAAAGTGGCAACTTCAATCAGAACATGAAAAATAGGTAATATTAAGTGCACATAGGGCAAAATATGCTTTAAAGCACTCTGCCTAAAGCGTTTTAATAATCAAGATAAAAAATCACTTCTTCAAGTGTGGCACATCTACAAAATGGAATATGTTTAGTCATAAAAAGATGAAATTCTGTCCTTTGCAACAACAAAGAGATCATTATGTTAAGTGAAATAAGCCAGGCACAGATAGGCAAACACCACAAGATCTTATTCATATTGGAAATCTAGAAATGTTAATCTCATAGAGGCTGACAATAATATAGTGCTTACCAGAGGGTAGGGAGGATAAAGAGGAGAAAGCAATGAGTAAATGTTGGTCAATGGGGATTAAGTTAGAGTGAGGTAGGAGAAATAAGTTCTGGTGTGCTAATTCACACTAGGGTGCCTATAGATAATGTACCATTTGTTTTGGTAAAGCTTAACAAGGTGATTTTAATGTCTTTATACAAAGAAAGTATAAATGTCTGAGGAGAGAGATGTAATTATTTTGATTTAAATATTGTACAATGTATACATGTATCAAAACAGTATATAGGCTGAGCACAGTGGCACATGCCTATAATCCCAAAAGGCTGAAGCAGGAGGATCACGAGTTCAAAACCAGCCTCAGCACGAGTAAAAGTGAGGTGCTAAGCAATTCATTGAGACCCTGTCTCTAAATAAAATACAAAATAGGGCTGAGATGTGGCTTAATGGTCGAATGCCCCTGAGTTCAGTCCTTGGTATCCCCCCAAGAAAACAACAGTATATGGTACCCCATAAATATGTACATTTATGTGTCAAAATTATTATACAAATATTTTATAAATAAAGTTGTATAACTATTATTTAAACTAGGAATGTAAAAAGAAAAGTCATGTGGTTAATCATTCTCATGTGAATCTAGGAGAAAAAAACAGCACACACACAAACACACACACATACACACATAGAACTATCTTTTCAAGTTGCTGGTCTTCATCCTCATATTACTTGGATTTAAGGTTGACTAAGATATGCTTATATTTAATTTTTATTTAAATTATATAGTAAGCATTAACTGTTTTCTCTCCATTTACTGGGAATATGTTATAGCAGTTACATTTACACTGATGATGAACAGGTAAACTGAGGTCATTCCACATATAGAGTATATTCAGTAAATTAATGAATTGTAAAGTCACCTATTATGAAATTGATGTTTTATTTCCTTTTAAAATAAGTGTTGCAGTTTATGACAAAAATTGCTTCTGTCTATCCCTACTTTATGGAACTGATGGACAGAACATGCTCTTTCTAAAGTGTATCCTTTATTGAGATGTGGTCCACTGTCTTCAGAGTTGTAACAACAAGAAACCAAGCCTAAAATATCAGTAGGGAATCCTCAGCTTAAAAATTGACTTTATTCCAAAAATCCAAAAGGTGATTAATAACAACTGATTGCTTATATATAGTAATTACGTTGCTGAAATATTGCACAAAATTGACCTAATTATTAATATATTTGAAATGTGGCCTAAGATCTATGTCTTGAGACCAGAACAAACCAGGCAGAGAGGAAAAGGGAAAGAAGACAAAGAAAAGCTGTTCTTCCTCAGAGCTAATGCAGGGATTATTTCACAGGATTTTTAAATTAAATCTGTATTTTAATGTTTTAAAATTTACAAATTATGCCTTGGGAGCTCTATCATTTCACTGTTTAAGTAGTTCCCCTGGGGTATGATATCTTTCTACACTGAGGGCCAAAAGCCCAGGTCCTTCTGATGCTTCATCTTCTCTAATGTGGCTCTTCTCCCCTGTCCCAACTTTAGTCCGAGAAATACAATAACTTCATAACATAAAAATCATAAATTGTAATATTTACAGTCATAAATATTTATTCCTCAAACAATGGAGCATCTATGAGATCAATCAAAACTTTCTCAATTTCAAGAATCAAATAGATCACAAGATAATAATATTGGGTGACTTTAACACATCTCCCTCGCCACTGGATAGATCTTCCAAACCAAAACTAAACAAAGAAACTATAGAAATAAATAATACAATCAATAATTTAGATTTTACATACATATATAGAATATTTCATCATCAACCAGGGAATACAGTTTCTTCTCAGCAGTACATGGGTCTTTTTCTAAAATAGACCATATGTTATACCACAAAATAACATTTAGTAAATACAAAAAAATAGAGATACTATTAGATCATAATGGAATTCAATTAGAAATCAATGCTAAAATAAAAAATAGAATCTACTATAACACTTGGAGACTAATAAATCTCATTTTTATATAATTGTACCTAAACTTGTTATTGCCTTCATATTTTTCTTGGAATAGCAATGATCAGTTCTACTACAACCTCATGGCTTATGGATTAATTTTATGTTCAAGAAGTCCTTCTGGATCTATAGATGGAAATGAGCTTACTTCCATTCCTGAAGGAACAGAATATGCTGCACAGTCACTGCCATGTCATCTACTCACTAGCATCTATTTAAGTCAAGTTTCTGCCACTATTACATCTCTGAATACTTATTGAATAAGTGCCCTCCTGCAGGCAAACTCACTGCATATCTCATGGTCCTTTTATTATTTAGAACATTTTCAACAAATAAAATACTGAGAATGCCACTTAATTTTTAAAAAATCAATTTTTCCTTCTTTTACTTGTCAGTATTCTGCTATTGTTTTTCTTATATACTTCTTAACCTTTAAGTACTTAACCTTCTTAACCTTTAAGCACTTAACCTTTAAGTACTCTTATCACATTTTTTCAATTTTTGAAATATTAGAAACCCTTAAAGTTCTACTCTCAGAGTTGCATTAGCATTATTGTTTTGTTAATATTTTTCAGTATTTTAATTAATCCACTTTCTGGTCAGCAATTCTTAATGAGAAGCACATGTATGTATAAGGACCATTTTAACAATTATTGACATGTATATCTTAGATCAAAATTTAGAAATTCTTATATAATTAATCTGGAGAGTAGTTCAAATATTTTTCATATGTTAAGTAGATGTATTGAAAACTCTTGGTATATAGAGCATAATTTACTTACAATTTATATACTTTCTTTTTTCTATTTATATACTTTGTCTATTCTTCTACAATCTAAATCTATAACATATCCCATTTTATTGAATCCTAACAGCCACTGAAATTCTCAGTTTGGTAACATTAATAAAGCATTACCAACCCATAAGTTTCTTTCTCCCGAACACACACATAGGAATCAAACTCATTCAGTGTGTGTTGATCATCTGCTATTGGTTGAACTGAGGGCTAAGTATTTAAGCAAGTTCCATATAAGGCAAACAGAAACAAAAAAAGTACCCCAAACCTGTCTCAAGGAGATTGAATCTTAGGCTGTGCACCAACCATCAACAGTCAGTAGAGCATTTCAACCATACTTTCAAAGCCTAAAACTTTCAAAATTAGATTTTTCTTCCCTAGATCAAGATAATTTTTGAAATAACTAAAAGATAATGTTTTAGTTAAGTTTTTTTCCTCTCAAATTCCTTGGTTATAGTTTAAAATGTCCATTTGTTTTAACAGTTAAAAATCCCAACAACTCCAAAAGACACAGTTCACTTTCAGAGACTGAAAGGCAATTCAAATCTTCACCTGGTATTCAAATAACCTATTAATCAATTTAACTATCTTCCCTGTAGAACTCATTCAGAAGCAAGTACCAGGGAGGAAGAGAGTAGATAACTTGTAGTAAAACATTAAGTACAGATCTATAAATCTTAATCTAAATTTCTTTTTCCAGTCATGGATAAATATGATACTCAATAATTTAATAGTTTTAAAAGATTTCACTCAAAAAGTTAGTGGATTTTTTAAATTTAGTTGTTATTTTGAAGTCATTGATATTTTTGAAAGAGACTGGGCTGTCGAAATTTGTTTTGCTGATGAAGGAGAAAATAAATAAGTGAAAATGTGACCTGTATGGCCACTGAGGGTAGTTCAATAGAAGTGCAAAATTCTTACTTTTTTACTTCATTAATGGATAGACATAAGGGGAAGATATGAAATACATAAATAAACATCATAACTTCAAAACAATTATGGAACACAATTATGGAATTTAATAAGTCTGTAATTACTAAACCATGACATTTTAATTAGGTTCTAATTTGAAAATATGGTTAGCTATTCATGGGGGTCTTTAATTTTTTCCTGATTACAATTTCCATTAATTAACCTAAAGCAACATTTAAGATCCCTTTAGCAAATGAGCCTAATAATTTCAAAGAAAACAATACTATCAATGGGATCATAGGTTAACATAAAGTTGTTAAAAAGTACTGATGTAGAAATCTATTACAATTGAAATATATGCTATTAGTATACATTATAGAATAATGTTTTGAATAGAAATGTGCTTAATCAAAATGAAAATAATGTTTTAATTTCTTGCTTTATTATTTGTTTAAATTCAAATCCTTTCTCTCTTGGTCCCTCACTTATTTTTATAAAATACTTCATGTGGCAGTCATCTATTTCAATAATTTGGAGAGCTCAATTTGGGGAAAAACATGGAATTATCTTGTTTGCATGTTTACCAAATGCAAATTACTTTCTAGTTTTCTCTTGTATATCCATGGAGAATATACAAATTTAATGTTAGACAATAATAACTAAAGAGTTTAATATTTATTAAAATTAACTATATATAAGATACAGAAATTCAGAGGGTGGTGGGGGCATAGTAGTTGATGGAGGAAAATGTCTATTCAAGCCATGTGTTTCCTAATAAAGACGTACTCTTTTCCATAATTTTAGCCAGAACCAATTAAAACAAGTATTTTTTGTTGTTGTTTTTGTTTTTTTGGTGGTGGGAATTGAACGCAGGGGTGTTTTACCACTTAGCCACATCCCCAGCCCTTTTTTGTATTTTATTTAGAGACTGAGTTTCTCTGAGTTGCTTAGGTTCTCATTAAGTTGCTGAGGCTGGCTTTGAACTTGCGATCCTTCTGCCTCAGCCTTGCGAGCTGCTGGGATTACAGTCATGCATCACCGCACCAGCTAAAAGCAAATCTTCATGATTTTATTTTTTTTAATTTTTCCTTAGGAAATCACTTTGAGACTGTAAGAGACATAAATTCTTGGCTATGTAAACAAGATCTAGTTTGCGAGTTAAACATAATTCAGTTCATAGATATGCTTTAAACAAAAATTATTGAAATGACAATCAATCACATTTTTAGCAAATTAAAATTAATGGTGCATTAAGTCAAATGTGTTCACTTTTATTTGCTTAAAAACACTACTCTTGCATTAGCCCATTAATTGTTCACTGGTTATATAACATTGTTTATAAAAGATCTATTTGTGAGTAAAGAACTGAAATTAGTTTTTGCAATATTTCATTTCCAATATTGTTTTTTATTTCTCTACATCTGAAAAGAAGATTAAAACTGACAGCCCATTGCATATGAAAGAGGATTATTAACTGGAATTTCAAGAATATATAATTGATTTTGACTTCTCTATGGCCTTGAGTTTTCTTTTGATTAAAGAGTTTAGAAAGATAAAATGGAGTGACTGATGAAAAACATCAAGAATTAACCTATACAGTGATATATTGGCTAAAACATTATTGATATATGTATATATGTATGTATGCATATATTGGGATATATTACAATATTTTGGATGTATACAGATTTTTTCCATTTTTCTTTCTTAAGTGAAAAGATATGGAGTACAAGTGGAAACTGTTCATTTAAAACCTACAAATATATGAACTATTTCTTATATATTCATATGAATTTCTTAGCAATTAGGCCAAGTAGATTAATGGTACTGATGTTGTTGAAATATATGAGGTATGTGAATTACAACATTTAGAATGCATATGAACAAAATTTTTTTCAATATATTGCACATAACTACCACATGATAATTTGGCCTTATAGGAACTAGTTGATACAAACACTTTTTTGTAACTTTCTGGAGTTAAATTTATCAGTAATATAAAAACACTAAATATATGTTCTGTAAAAATTACTCTTCTCTGAAATACATTCCAGATATCACACTTGGAATTTCATAGACTTTAATTAGACAACATCTGCCCTTAACCCCTTCAAAAAAAAGTGCCATCCACAGTAATGTCTAAGGCCCTTCATGAATCCAGATTGAGTTTAATTCAGGGATCAGAGACTTGTGTCCTAACTGCCAAGGGCCTTAAGTTAATGTAATCAGTGTATTTTCCAAGAACTAAGCTGCAGAATGCATGAGTAGGCAGTTTATACGGAGCAGAAATGGGGAAATGAAGAAGTGAATACAATTCTCAAGTACATCGCACTTTGAGAAAAAGAAAATGTTTGTGACATTCTTTTGTGCAGCACATATTTGAATAGTCTGAACATTTATGGGATATCTGATGCTGAGTAATTTATACAAGACTAATTCAAAAGTTATGTGTGGAACAAAGGCATATAAGAAGCTGAAAAGTAGTAAAAATGTCTTTTAAATATTTGTTAAAGGTCCACAGAGTTATTTTCTGAAAAGACTTTCTGATTATCGGATTATAGGAATCTCCCTCTCTATATTCTATTCCCAGAATTCTTGAAGCCCCTTTTTGAGACACGACTTTACCAATCCATTGAATTAATACCTATTAGGGAGCAATTATGCATCAAACACTGTTCTAAGTTCAAGGGTGCTGTCAATGATAAAAGAGATAAAATAGTCTGCCTCATAGAATACATTTTTAGTTATGGCTGTTAAAAAAAAGATGAATCCGTAGAGGAAACGAAACATGTCTTAGAGGAGGTAACTCTGTCTTTCTTGGACACAAATGGGATAATGTGTCTTCTGAAGGGTGTCTGTGTGTGGAGGGGGTGTTCCAAATGTGAGAGTATTACCAGTAACTGCAAACTTAGCTAGATTTAATTGATTCTTTGAATTTTCTCATTCATACAACTTTCCTTGTATCCATTTTAAGGAAATTCTCTCTAGTTCAACAATTACGGTCAGAGCTCAAGTGAGGGAATACATTTAGGATGAGAGAAAGTCTAAGCAAGAATGAGCCTTTTAGAATTCAGAGGCTGTCCTCAGCTCTGGCAACCTCTTACAGAGATTCTGCCAACAGCCAGGCTGGTAATTCTGAGTTAAAAACAAAAACAAACAAAACGACAATAACAAAAACAAAAACAAAAACAAAACAGAAATAAGCATCTTGTTTTTGCATATTACTTAAGTAAAACGCCTTAAAACACATCAAGATGCCAACTGTGTGAGTTGCTTTTAATACACTCCTGAGCACCTCAGAAAAGGCACTGGGCATCTTTGCAAATAAAGCTTGGGCAAGTGAACAGTAGAGCCACACTAGTAGGGGTGGGGCTCTGGATGTTAGTTCAATGATGCAATGTGCACTCCACATTTCCACTCACATTTTTTACCACATTTTGCAATATCAATATTTATTTTTGATGTTACTCTATTTTATAGTACTGGGAAATGGGGAATATGATAATTTCCCAGTACTTAAATATTGTAAGCACTTAATATATAATGAACTGATTTTGCATAATAGAAATTTTATTTTCTATCCAGTACTATGTTTCTACATGGTTATATTCATATATATATTAAGCATATTTACTTTGACAAAGCTTATTTAGGATACTGATTCAATAGTATTTTGCATATTATAGAGAATAAGTTGGAAAAAGTAGCCTCTGGCATTTTTCAAGTGTTTGTTTAGGGACAGAAGAATATTTATTGGTTGTGTTCTTAAAATTGGTTAAATTCCTTGGTATCTATAAGGCATGTGTATCCTCAAGTTTACTTACATAGATAGTTTTTCCTAAGATTATTATGGGTATTTTATAATTTTCTTGGCGATAATTTGCATTTAGATTAATTACTTGGGATGAACAAAAATAATATGACAATCAAATAAATATTTTCTCTATCTTGCTTTAGACTTTTAAAAGCACTTCCATATTCTTTTACATTAGTTTGCCTTTAAAAAACAGTATGGGCTAGCGTGTGAATCAGTGCCATAGCATACGCCTAGAACACATCCTGATTTCAATCCAAGACACTTCAAAGGAAAAGTAAAATAAGAGATTAATTTAAAAAAATAAAACTAATTGGGTGAAGTAGGTAGTAAGTATTATTACTTAGGAGATATAGAATTTAAGGTGTAAAATTTAAAAAGTTTCAAAGGTTAAAATGTGGTTATTGTAGGAACATAGGCTCAAATTAATCCTTCTGAATCTGAATGTTCAATTATAAACAAGCAATGCAAGCTTATTGATATATTTCCTAACATCTATATTTTATTAAATATGTTTTATTAGGTCAAGGATAATAAAACAATCCATGAGTTATAATTTCTTTTGATCTTGTTTATAATATGACAAAATAGAATGGTATTTTGCACAAAGAATTAGTTGAAATTAGAACTAAACACATCAAGTCATCACCATGAGCATGTCAACTTGCTTTTTCTCTGTCACCTTTACTGATTTTCCCCTGGACGCTGCTTTCCTTTATGTTTTTTTTTTTTTCATTTTTTCCTTTACAAAAAATTTCTTATACAATTCTCTTATACTACTCTCTTCATTCTTTTTTGTTTGTTTTGTTTTTTACTACTCTCTTCATTCTTATCCAACTTTTTCCTTCCATAAGCTTATTTCAGTCAGGCATTTGATCCCACTAAAAATTCTCTTGTCAAGCTCATGAGCATCAGCCATTTTGATAAGTCCAACAATCATTTACTCTCGGAAATCTTATTATCAGCAGCCTTTAAACCAGTTGATTTTCCAACAGTTCTGGCTGTCGGCTGCCAGGATGTTAAGTCTATGTTCTTCTTACATCAATAGCAGCCTCTTCTTCGCTCTTTTTTGTTTTGTTTTGTTTTGTTTTGTTTTCTGCTCTTTCCCCCTGACTTCTGTATACAGAAGTGCCTTAAATCTCAATTTTCTAACACTTCTTTCTCTTTTCACACTTGATCTGCTGAAGATCTCTGTGTCAGCATTCCATTTTCTATTTATATGAAGAAAGCCAATTCTGATGTTTTTCATTTCTGTAGGCTTATTCTGTGTTAAGCTTGATAGATCTTAAGATGTATGCAGGAAAGACTAAACAAATGATCCATGGCATGTTGCCCTCCTTTTTCACCTCCCTAACCATACTTATAACTTTCTGGAATGCTGAGTCTGCTTCACTACAATGACCTTCCCTGTGCCTTTCACACTTCCTGTGCATGTTCTTGTGTGCCTACCTCCACTTCATGAAACTCCCTTCTCCCCAAATCATCATGGCTCCTCAATCTCTTTCAAATCATGTATCATTTTTCAAAGAGGTTTACCATGGACCGTGTCTTCAAATTACAATCTCCTTCTTCCATATCTATACTTGCCAGAAGCTCTTCCTTCCATAAAAACATATTTTTCTTTGGCCTATACAAGAATACATTTTTACTGATTTGCATATATGTCTGCACACAAAAAACTAACCTTCATGATGAAGGTTTTCCACCCACTCTGTTTGAAGATTTATATCCAAAGCTCAACATAGTTCCTGTTGAAAGAAATGAAACAATAATTAAATATAATTTTCACACAAGATTCATAACTATGATAACCAGTTGTATAACTATGTTGACAATTTTATTCAGGTTAATAATTTGATGAGTAACTGAACATTTAGGATTTCTCCTATTCATGTCTAACTTTATGTACAAAAAGTGTATGAAATAATACTATTAAAGGCGTAGAAAATGTATCTTCAATGAAAGCAAAGGAGCTGTTTAGTTTTAGAAGTCTTCCCTCTTTTCTTGACATCTATAATCACAGGGAAATTTAAACAAAATCCACTTAGATTCCCCACTCTGAATTATCATAGAAATTTATGACTATTATTAGTGAAATTTCTATTTTCAATGTACAATTTAGAATATTGATAATGCATATAAAATAAAAGTAATTATGCTATTAAAAAGTTGCACATTTTATTTTGTTGCAAAATAGGGTAAAAACAAAGAGAAGTATAAAAATGGAAAGGAGGGAGAGTTCAACATTTTGAATAAAATTAAAGTGTTTTTCAAAGAAAGGGTAGATTATTAGGGATGAATAAAAATAATGAATGGAGCAATGCTCCATTAACCTTCCTATGGAGAGCTTTACTAGGAAAATATTCAATTCATCAGGTTCAGTAGCATGTCCTCTGATGCCAATGATGTCCTAATTCCCAGAACAAATAAATATCAAGGGTGAATTAAAGTTCCAGATGGCATTGTTGTTGCTATCCAGCTATTGAAAGGAATTGGAAAAGATGAAATGAATTACTGTGGTGGAACCAGTGAAATGATAGGGCCTTATAAGTAAAAGAGTCAGAGTTAGGTAAGGAGATGTGGTAATATAAGAACAGCTTTGAGTAATGTGGTTTTCAGCTTTGGAGACACAGGGCACAGGTAGAAACGAGTGGAGTCACTAGAATTTGGAAAAGGTGAATAAATGGATCCTTTGCCAAAGCTTCTAGAAAATAATGTAGACCTGTCAACACCTTGATTTCAACACAAAAAAATTCACTTTGGACTTCTGGCATCTAGAATGGCAAGAAATTTTTGGTTGTTTTAAGTTTGCAAATTTGTAGTAACTTCTTACAGCAGATACAGACAACTAATGCAATGACTTTTGTTTCTGATCTTGTCAAATTTTTCTTTTAGAAAATATAAAAGTTATTTAAAATTAAAATAAAAACATATCCCTTATTCTTAGACAAACTCTTTCCCTCATGCATATATTTAACATCTATTTAACATATGTTAGTCTGCTTTCGATCACTGTGACAAAATACCTGAGATAATAAACTTCAAATGAGTTGGTTCAGAGTTTCTGAGATTTCAGTTCAGGTTCACTTGCCCCTGTTCCCTTTAGGTCTCTGATGAGGCAGCACATCATGGTGGGAATGTGTCACGGAGAAAGCTGCTCATCTCATGGTGACTAGAAACAAAAAGAGAGACAGGAAGGATCTGGAATCCCAATATCCCCTTCATTAAGGCACATCCATAATCACCTATATTCTTTCTACTGGGTCCCACCTTCTAAAACTCCTCCCACCTTCCAATAGCAACAAGTTGAGGACCAACTCTTTTATATATGGGCCATTGAGGGTCATTTAGGTAATCCATAACACATGGCTAATAGTATATCTCTATCTTTCAAATCAAGAACATTTTTGTATATATGTATCTTATAGTGCTTTTTCATACATATATACATATATATCTCTTATAGTGCTTTTTCAACAATGCTATAAAATGTAAGATTCTAATATAATTAACATCCCACTATTATTTTGATTATCTTGTACCATTCTACTATTTATTCCACAATTATTTTTCTGTCAAATATGTCGTTTTATTTTTAAAACTATACACAATATTATAAATAAATTGAGAATTCTTCCTAATATTTCTAATGCATCATAATACTCCAGGCCTTTCCGAGACATCTGTTTTTCAGCATTCAGAACAAATTGACTTCACTGAACTAGTTCTTCAAGTATACCTCCATTTTTACAGTAAAAATAGTATCAGTCGCCATTTGCTCCCATTCCTTCACATCAGCCCATGGAGGGAAAAAAATAAATGTATTAGTTTCTCTCTTGACTTAAAGAAAATAGCACATCCCACTGAGAACTTTACCTTTTCAATCAGCCTTGCCCTACAAATTTGCTTCCTTCAACAGATTAGTCAGCAGTGGTCTTCAGATGCAGAATTGCAGATATCGGTTTTCTTTTATTTGAGCCCACCAGGAAAAGAATAGATATATTTTGCTGTTTTTTTGGCATAAAAAGCTCACCCTGGGTAATTATAAATTTTCATTACTATTATTTGATGATCAAAATGATCTTATATAAAAGCACATATTTATAAAGGTGAAGAAAATACTTTAGGAAGCCAAGATACTTTTTTATGCTTGAAAATAAGAATCAGCATATTGAAAAATTGAAATATTATATCTCTAGTCGTGAATTATTTTGACAACGTTATCTCTAAAATTAATGTTTTTTAATCTACTATACAGCATTAATGTGAGTAACCTTGTTATTCAGCTCAATTCTTATTATATTTTTGGAGGATACTGGAGATTGAACTCAGAGGAACTTGAACATTGAGCCACATCCCTAGCCCTCTTTTGTATTTTATTTAGAGACAAAGTCTCACTGAGTTTCTTATTGCCTCATTTTTGCTGAGGCTAGCTGTGAACTCATGATCCTCCTGCCTCAGCTTCCCAAGCCATGTGCCACTGTACCCAGCCTGACTATATTTTTGTTGAGCAAAAGATTATTTATAAGCAAATGATCTTTAAAACATGAAGGCTGGTGCTGATATGTGTATATCATATTTTTTTTGAGAGGCCAGAATTGAAGAGAATGAGTATGTTTACTTTTTAAATTATTTCATTACCACTTCCTTCTAATTCTTTTGTAGTAGTTTCTGTCAAGCACTTTTTTGACAAACCCTTTTTTCTTAGTTTATCTCATATCAAAGATTATATCATCCAAACAAAATCTAATACAAAAATAAAATAAAATACTTGATCAATTTGCAATGAGAAAACAACCCCTCACCAAGGTTTAGTAGTCCTGGTGCTAGTAAAACACTTATGTTCTAAATATGGCTGGATGAAGAAAGAGAATCTGAGTTGTATGGTGACAGCTCTGGGTTTTCTCCAAGGTGCCACTCAGTAAAAAAAATATCTTCTGGTAATTATGTCATTCTGTGGCCCTTTGACTCATTGAAATGGATCTGTCCTTGAAATTTATTTTAAATCCAGAGAGTGTAGCAGAAATTTCATAGAACCCAAATTTGGGACTAAACCTAAAGAAGACTTGGAAACTTCTGTTATTGCACTTTTGGGATCCTTGAACTGTCAAATAAGAATCACAGATTCTTTGTTGTAGATACAAAGTGGATGTATACACAAGATTAGGTCCCTATATAGAATAAGATATATATCATATGTGTAATTTTATCAACATTGACTCTACTGTCATGTGTAACTAAAAAGAACCAAAAAAAAATCCACAAAAAATAAACAACAACAACAAAAATAGAAGTGAATGTACACTGCAGAAGCCAAGTGGATAGGGAGAGGTCCTCAGACTCTATCCAAAAGGACCCACCCCTGTTAGCAACCTAGGTGATTCTTACTTTCTATCCCTTCTTGCCTCAGAAAAAGGCAACTAAATTGAGTCATCCTGGACATGGCAGTTCCAGTAGTGATCTAATTACAATGATGTGAAAGATCCTAGCCAAAACAGCAGTGCTACTCAACTGGATAATGGTTAATATCAACTCTTGAGTCATGACATATTACATGAATTATATCATTTTCTCAATCATGGAGGTGAAGGATTTTTGCCCACCCTCCATCTCTCTTCCACTTCCTCCTTCTCCAAATGCTCCATTCCCATTATATTCCATTAGATTGTTTGTTCTTGTTATTTTCTCTGCCAATATTAATGACTTAAAATTGCTGATTACTTAACATGCATTGAGCTTTAAACTTATTAATTTATTAATCCACAAAGTAACTCATAAAGTATATCAACATTTGAAGAAATTGGGGTAGAGAAAGTGAAGAACTTTGTCCATATAATATATTAAATTAAAGAAACAACATTTGATCATGTACTGCTTGGCCCAAAGTTTTTATAATTAAAAGCCATGGCACAGCTTCCTGAAACACTCTTCTACTAAATATCATTGTAGTCATTTCTTAGCTTTCCACATGTGTCTGCTCTAATATTAGCTCCTCAGAATCACCTTGTATGCTACATAAAAATGAGAATCCTTGCTTTACTTTCTTCATAGTATCAATTATGGTTTGACATATTAATATATACATAGATATGTTTATTTGTTCATAATCTATTTCACTTCTAACTAAAATGTAAGCGAGTAGAGTTTTTGTTGTGTTTTGTTTTGGTTTTCACTAGTCACTGCTAAGTCCCTGTGCCCAGAAAAGTACCTGACACATAATTGGGCACCAAATAATTAGTCTCAAATGCAGACAAATAGAACACTTAGAATTTTAATCCACTTTATAGTCTGATATTGTTTGGCCATATTCTAACTCTATTTCTCTTATATCACTAATACAATTGTTACTTACATGTTACTTTACTTTTGTACTTTTGAGGCATACACATTTATCTTTTGTGGCTCAAATAAAATATAGGAAATTTGAGTATAGGATGTAACTAATTTTCTTTCAATAACCCATACACCATTTACTATGAGCAAACTAATAATTTCTGAAATGTGTTTAACTCTCGTTAGTGAACTATGAATTTATGAATTCTAGTAACAATAAATTTTATATGTATACTATAAAGAGGAACTTAAATCCTGGTTAAGAACATTTGCCCACATCTCTACCATCCATGTCTTTACTGTAAAATGAGGATAATAACATTAAAGTCTATGTGTACTCACATACGAATCATGATATACATACATTATATTATGATGTAGTAACAACATATGTTTTCTAATTTAAATAAATAATAGGCCCAGTTTTAGAAAAGTCTGCAGAAAAGTCATAATGAAACACATTCATATTTCTACATTGAAATCCAAAAATATCTATCAAGACTAGGAGTTTTGAAAGCTAACAAATAGCCTTAATATAGTTGCAATTTGTCATGTTTTGGGTATCAAATATGTCATAATAAAACTTTCACTTTGAGAGCTTTTATAAGTAAGAAAAATGAATAAAAAGACAAAATGAACCAAATGGATAAAATTCTAATTTATGGAAGTGACTGTACATAAAAAGATGATTAACCCTCTAGATATTTAGTAGTTGTTGCATACTAAAATTATGCATACTGATTTTCTCTAACTTTATGAAACTAAAGTAATTCACAGTATTCATTGTAACAAATGATGTGAGGACACAATTAATCTCATATGGTCTTATAAAATTATCTGGGGGATATAGAAGGTTCTTTCCAGTCTGATGTTTTCAAAGTAAATTTGCATTCACTGGGCTTATGTACATTTAGAAAAAAAATTATGTGAGTATTCTATTGAGTTATGATAAAATATCCTAAGCCCTTGGGTTTAATTATTCTTATAAGATATTAGAGATGAACTAAATGTCATATTTGCCATCATGAAAACACTCCTCTTAGAAATCTCTCAGCACTTGGGAAAGATGCAATTATTTTACAATATGGAGCAATTGACTGGGATAACCTACTGGGATTATATGGCAACATATACACAAAAACCTTAATAGACTGTCTTAAATTACATGGAATCTGAAAGGCCTAACAATGGCTAATGGCTTCTCTTTATTTCATTGTCTGCTAGGTAATTCTAGGTACAGACATTGTTTATTATCTCATTTAGTTGAACATTTTAAACTTCTATTGCTTCAACCAAGTGAACTGGTATACATAGCCTTGATACTTACATATCATACAAAAACATTGTGAAGTTCACACATTCTCCTGGTTGTTATTAGCTTAGCAAAAAGCAAACAAACTAAAACTTGCTATAATTCTTCAACAATGATGATATAAAATAAAAGAGTGATTTCAGAACAAAATGAATCTGAGAAAGAAAAAAATTTCAGGATATTTTAACATGCTAACTTCAATGGTAGTAAAGTATGATATTTCCTCTCAGTCAAGGTTAATAGTAAATTTATGATTTTGAAAGATGAATTGAGTTGTTTTCTAAATTTGTTCTATAAATTTCAGGAGGAAAAATTAAAAAAAAAACTTCCAATGTTTTCATCTTAAAAAAAGATGATCTTGGGCTTGGGTTGTAGCTCAATGGTAAAGCACTTGCCTAGCACATGTGAGGCACTGGGTTCCATCCTCAGCACCACATGAAAAATAAAGGTATTGTGTCCATCTACAACAAAAAATATTTTTTAAAAAAGATGATCTTCAGATTTTGACTAATTTTACCCAAAAAGAAAGAGGAATTTTATAACATGGAACTATCCAGAACAATGATCCATGATGGTCATACCATTTTGAGATGTTAAAGAATTAAACAATTAAGAATTAAATTAAGTGCCGTCAAGTCAGATCAGCATGATCAAGGTGGAAAATTAATTGCAATTTAAATTTTTAAGTTACTAAATTCTCTATTTTCCAATATTGACAATCCTTCTTAAAAAACTTTACAATTATAAATAACTGTAGCATTGAAATAAAGGAGTACAATTCAAACAGGCTAAAATATCTCTCAGAACATTTCAGTTTATTAAAGTATATTTAAAATAGATATGACTACTTAACCACAGAAGATTGAAAGAGAATAATATGTGTACCTTTTAAACTGTCATATGAACTTGCTTCAGGATAACTGATCATTGTCATTACAAAGTACATAAAATATCTAATAAAATAAGTAAGAATGTTTCATTTAGTATGCTTTAAATAAATGCATGGGAAAGTATGCTAGAGACAATGTAGGCATGTTCAGCTATTTTGTTTTTCTGTTCACATTGACAGATTTTCGATTGTCCAGTATATAACAAGAAGTTTAAATAAATCAAAGCCAAAGTTAACACAAAATAAGTAAATAGTTAAATGTGTAAGTGGAGATAGAGAGAGAGGAAGAGCAAGAGGACTTTGGAAAGATACTACTTAACAGTAAATATAAAGCAGCTGTATTGGTCGGGACAGAGGTCTGGTAAAGATTTCTGAAAGCCTATTTTAAGGGATTCAACTCATAGTGTAAAGTTACTGTTAATGGTGTGATTTTGAGAATCAGAACCTATCTACGTCAATTGCTCTCTATATAACCTAGAGCCACTTACTTGAGCAGTTATCTTATAAAACATCTGTGACCTTGAATTCGCCCTTTTGGGTAGTTTCTCAAATTTTTCATTCAGATTGAGATTTTATGGTGTTTAACATGTTGTTACAAAATTTATTACTTCTCAAGAAAATTAAGAAATGTTTTAAAATTACTTTTAAGCTATGTTGCCTATGTTTAAATCTCTTAAAAAAGAGTTAAAGCATCAAATGAGATTATTAAAACTGTCACTTTGCTATCAAAGGACAATTAGTTATATTGCTTTTATGTTTGTCAGGCAACAAAAACACAGGATAATAAACTTTTATGAAAGGAAAACTAATGAATCCTTAACTGTTTTTTACTCATTTGCATATTATTGATTTTGTTTTCTTTTTAAGAAAATTTTAATGTTTAAAAGCATTGATAGCAAGTGGAATAGGTTTGGCTTGCTATAGGTAACTTCTTTATTTCAGTTTTATTGACTCAAAAGATAATGGGCACATAATTATTCATTATTTCTCCCAATAACTAATGTAACTAAGGTATCCGTTTGATGTAAACTAACAAACAGCATGTACACTTGTTTTTGTTTTTTGCTTTCCCAGCTGTTTAGTTAATATTCATTCATCAGATAAAATTAACCAAAGTTTTATATCCCTTCAATGTACTTAATACATATTCACCTACATTTTCCTTAATTTACAGAATTGAAGTAACTTTAGGACTTTCTAATGCTAAATCTCCACATCTTTGCTTTTTTACTTTTAAAAGTTTATGATACTGCACAGATACACACGGTTTACTATTCAAAATTAGATGTTATTGTTATTCACATTTTCTCAGCCAACCCAAGTACAAAGGCATTTCCAACTGATCCTAAGTTGCTTGGCTCTTGACTGGTTTCAGTCTCTCTTCTGTCTTAGATCTTCACTGTCCATGCTTCCCATTGTCTTCTTCATTAGAACTGTAACTCTCTATTTAAGTCAAGTGTGTTCTCTCTAATCCCATAGAATCTCATCTTTGTCTACAATGTATTTTTTAAGATTTTCCTCTTGCAAATAAATTCAGCTACTCCTAAAAATAATGCTATGGGGATTATACCTCTTTATAATTACTATTAAGACAAGTGTTATTACCCTATTTCACCAATATGGAATACAAAATTCAGGAAACTTAACTTACACAAAGAATATATAACTGCAAATAAAATCTTTCTAAATAATCAGCATGCGTCATAGATAATCTCCCAGTATAAAAAATAACGAAGTTTCTCTGTGTGTTTTACTGAGTTTGGAAACTATATCTTCTTAGGGCCACACATCTCCCTGGCTTTATGATTTTCTATGGTTGTGAAGAGCACCTTGTGCTTAGGTATGGAAAGAAAATATCTGGATGGAGTCACTGTTAGGAAGTTGCTAGGTTTGAAAAGACATATTAATGCCATCAGCTGCTGAAAATCTGCCAAGAGTCATAGAAGTGGTGGGCTGCACCACATCAAAATGGAGGAGCCAGGCACGGTGGCACATGCTTATAATCTCAGCAATTTGAGAAGCTGAGGCAGGAGGTTCTCAAATTCAAAGCCAGCTTTGGCAACTTAGCAAGGCCCTAAGAAATTTAGCAAGAACTTGTCTCAAAATAAAAATAAATAAATAAAAGTTTTAAAAAAGGAAAAGGAAGGAAACAGGCGGGGAGGGACACAAGGATACAACAGTGAGAATTGTAGCACAACACTGGATGTCTTGACCGAGTCAATTAACACATGTAGTAGGACTTAGTGTATAATTTGGAATAATAGAAACTTCCATTTAAAGATCCAAGAGTTTAGAAATAGATCAGTTTCTCCTCACAATTAAGTCTAGGCCTTCATCATGGTACCTGTTGCTGGTATACTTTGGCAGTGTAATAAACTTGAAAATGAGAAGATTAAGGAAACAAAATCCAAGCTTTTACCTAATACTGAATCTGAATAAAATCAGAATTGCTAATTTACTCTGAGATCCTCACTCCCTTGCTACTAACAATATTTGGAACTAAGCAATGATAGATTGTTTCATTCTCCATATTGTTCATGTCATTAAAGGTACCATATGTAAACATTTAGTACTTCTATCTGATAATGTTATCTTTGTCTTAATTGGTATTTAGGATCTCTGTGTTCTGGATGAAAAATCAGGTAAAGATGCTCATTTGGGGATAGTGCCAATAACAACATGTGGCCGTCACAATATGCTTAGAGGTACAAAAACAGATAAAAAGGAAGCACTTCTAAATTAAGAAAGAATATAGTAGTTAAAGCTAAAACAATCATTACTAATTGCCCTCAATATCTGTTTCCAATACTTAGATCCTTCATATATGTAGAAATTGTTTTATTTTCTGGTTTGTTTTAAATTTTGATCATCTTTGTTTTCTGTTGTTTCCATTGGGTCAGGATGTCAATTAATCTACTATACAGAGAGTCAAATTAAAAATCCCTCTGCTGCCTCACCTTTCTCAAAACTGTTTTTAAAGTCTCTTCCTAATTCAATAGAAAATGTTGGAATAACTTGTTTCATGTTTATACATACAATATTTGCATGATTTCATGTTCTGGAGTAGCAGAATTTTAATGCTGTAGACACGATAAAGGCAATAGTTTATATTTAGAAGATGTTTATAATGCATGGTGTTTTAGGACATCCTTAAGGACTTACTCTTTCAGATATTATATCCCATCTAAAATGGAAAGTTATTACAGTACTGAAGGAAAGAAGGAGCAAGGGCAAATCTGTGGTTTGCAGGACTGAAAAATGAAAGAAGCATGTCCCTTTGACAGTTTATATTCTGCTCTGAATATCAGTTATGGACTATAATCAGGATGTTCATTTCCTGCTACATTTCCTAGCCAAGAATGAGAAAATTAACTTCTTTTACATTACTCCAATTAAAAAGGCCAACGGGTATTTTGAGGGTGATTCTCAAACCAAAAACTAATGAACCACCTACTTTGCTCACCTTCAAATCTTTTAAGATGATTTTCAAATTATAATAGTGAGTAAGACCATGAGTAGAAAATCTAAACTTTGATGAAATAATTGATATGAATTTGAATGGTAACATGTCAAATTAGAGGGTCTTAGGTTTCTAAATTCCTATATCCCAAATACATGAGAGACATTGTCTGGAAGTTCTCTGAATAAAGACTCATATTTCAAAATAAGTTATCAAATGAGTATTCAGTGAGAGTACATATAAAATATGGCTCATATAATGGGAATAGTATATAGTAAACATATTCAGGAATTAGAATGGTAAAATTTTATCTAAGAAAAAAATGAAACCCTAAGCAATATAAGAATGAAATATGGGAAAGAATAGATAATAACAAAAGTTTATCTATTTGAAAATAATGCAGTGCTAGGCTTCTGAAGAAATTTGTATCCAGGGTCCTGATATTAATGTATTATATAACTGTAACTGAAAAAAACTGAGTTGATCTCATCTCTGCCACTTGTAGTGAACAAAGAAAACATTTTGTCTTGGTTCCTTCAAATATAAAATCTGTGGTAATCTGTTGGTTACTTTGGGGGATGAAATAACAAAGCAAGTGAGTAGCATTTGGTAATCAGTTTGTAAAATAAAGAAGATTCTTACTGAAAGTGATTATTTATTAACTACTTATACATATCAACTTCATGGTCCACACATTATTACAGACTGTATACAAATTTATCATCTACTTCTAGACCATTTAATGTAGATAAAGAAAGGAGAAAAGCTAAATTCTAAATTGTCCAAAATCTATTATATATAAATAACTATACTGATTATATTGCATCAAGTCCAATGAGAATTTTTATTAGATAATTATAATGGGGAGCATAATAATTTTGAAAACTATGTGAGAAGGTAGCACATATTTCAACTTCTGACCCAGTAAAGATAAATGAAAACATGGCATATTTATTAATGAGATAATAGAGAAAAAATATAGTCAAATAAGCTTCTGAAGAATTAAAGAATTTGAAAAAATAATCTCATATGACATTCCAATTTTTGAACGTATATTTTAAGACAGATATATATTTATTAAATATCTCCTAAAGCATGTTTTCTGGAGGAAGAACACTCCTAGTGTAAGCTATTTTGTTAAACTTGATGACACCAACTACCATTAATAAACATAAATTAAAGAAACTATGATGCAAAATAAATCTAAAACCCTATGAAGCACAAAATTAACTGAGTGTGTTATTGAACTTGTAGCTTAAATGCAAATATTAACCATTTGAATATGTGAAAATCACTGTTGATCTCTGTGAGCGAGTCATCAATACAGCCTGTACCTGTTAAAACACCATCCTACCACACTATCAAGAGTATGAATGGAGCACTCCTCTCAGGTTCCCGTGTATTTGAAGTCACAATCCTTGACAGTGTTTTCATTTGAATTGAATTCAGCTCATTTCTCTTTGATAGAAATGTGTCTTTGTTTTCTAGTTTAGTGCTCTTGGTTTTTTCAATATTTAGAACCTGTGTTCTAAAGCAAAATAAAATGGATGCAAGTGAAATGTACATAGAGATTTTATATATGGTTATTTTGAGATTGTTTCAAACCTAAAGAAAGCCTATCACAAAATTCACAACATCTAGATTGACCAACTATTATATTTTGCTTATTTTTTTAATTTGTTTTCTTTCTGCCTACATGTGAAACTATGTAGAAATATCCACTTCATTAATCTTTAATCTACAAGTTTTAACACCCATTGATAATTATTATTAAATTTTTGTTTTTGCTACCCTGGTTTCAAAAAAGTGATTTTTAACTTTATTACTTCTTAATCTTTAATAGTTTATTTCCTACTTTAATAAAAGCCTGTGCCTTTTTATGTAAGCATCTGTATATCTGTCATATATCTATTATTTATTTATTATTTGTATCAACTCTTGAGTATTTTCTTTTGTTCAATGGGGTGTAATCCTAAACTGCCACTATTTTTTTTGTTTTGTTTTGATGTTCTATTTGTCCTAGACTTGACTAGATGAATACCTTCCATCTACCTCATGTCTGGTTTTATATGGCCCCATTATTCTTTGAGGATTCTCATACTTTCTGCACAATAGGATGCTGCAGTTTCAGCTTGTGCTTTCTGAGATTTGAATTCCTGAGCCAGAATTTTCCAAGGTGCCTTAGTTATTTTTATTAGGACATTGTATTTAAAAATCAAAATTGGGGTCTAGGTCTCCTCATTGCTATTAACACTACTTGAAGTGATTATTTCTAAGCCCTTTCTGCACAGTTATGAAATATCCATGCATGTGTGTATATGCATATGTACAAAACACACTTATATCTGTGTATATATTAAAATGCTATATATATATATATATATTTTTTTTTTTTTTTCCGGTACTGAAGATTGAACTTAGGGCACTCAACCACTAAGCCACATTTCCATCCCTTTTTAAATTTTATTTAGAGGCAGGGTCTTACTGAGTTGCTAATCACCTCGCTATTACTGAAGCTGGCTTTGAACTAGTGATCCTCCTGCCTCAGCCTCCCAAGCCTCTGGGATTACAGGTGTGTAATCACCACCACACATGGCAAAATTATAAATTTATACTGACACTCCCCTCTCCAATAAAGCACCACAGGCTCTTCCTAGTATCCCCACATTTCATACATGTAACACTTTTCTCCCACCCTGAGAGAATTTGTTCCTGAAATCATTCTACAACACGTATTTTATAAGTGGTAAATTAATAGTAGTATAAAAATAGTCCTACTAAATGGAATAAATATTATGTTTTGTTTGGTATATGTGCAAACTGAAGATAAATGTTTTTATTTTCTACTAAATCAATAACTGAGGTTTTGTGTTATCAGTTCATCTATATAATCTTCCTTTTCTTTCTTTTTAGCTGTTGTATAGTGTACCATTATGTGGCTAGATCCTGTTTTTTTATTTCCAGTGATCTCCTACATAGTAGAATTTATTTGCTTTTAATCTTTTGTAATCATTAAAAAAATCTGTAATGAATTAGCTTATAAGCACATACCTTGAATTCTTTTTTCTGGCTTTATAATTTCATTTTTAATAATTTTATATTGCAGTATGACATACATATAGAAGAGTGCAATTTCATAAGTGTACAGCTCCAGAATTATCACAAAGTGAAAACAGACTTAAAGGAACAGCTTAAGGGTACATTCCTACAGCGGGGGATTGTAGTTTGATTTTCATTATTATCAAATATCCTAAGGTATTATTTTAAATAAACAAAGTGATTTTCCTTTTTTGCTATACTGCATATTTTTCCTTTTTTGCTATACTGCAGATATCCTTTAGTTCCCATCCAGTGCCTAAGACTGAATCTAGAAAACCAGTTATGAAATAAGTAAAACCTAGAAATTGAACAAAGTACAGTTATATGGAAAAACATGGTTACACATTCCAAATGTAATTATGAGGGAAAAAAGAAAAGAACAAATAATACAAACTCTATGATTATATTTATATAAAGCACAAAAACAAGTAGAACTAATCACAGTGTTAACATGTAAAGATAGTTATTACTTTTGGGAGCTCTGATTTTTTAAATAATACTCCAGTGTGACTGGAGTGCTTGTGACATGAAAGTGACTATCTGGAGGAAATTTATTAAACAGGCAATTTATGAATTACATTCTATTATGTATAAAATAAACAATTTTTTAGTCAAGATTTAATAGGTAAATATAACAATTTTTCTTTTTTTATTTAATTCTTTTCAAGTGGAAGGAACATAGAGTGTAAAAAGAATTGCAGCAAAATTTTGAGATATGTGTAAAAGTTTAGAAAGTGTATGTATAGTTACACAAAAGTAATACTCTTGGTAACCTGAAGTTGCTAAGAAAATCATATGTATTTTTATTAATATGGACAATATATGGAGAAGTTTAAAGGATTCCATACTATAAAAACTTATATTGGGATAGCTGATGTTAACTACTTTTAAGAGATATTTTTGTAGAGTGAACTAAGCCAAACTCAGACAGTCTAGGGTCCTATGTTTTCTCTCGTACTTGGAAGCTAGAAAGGATAAAGGAAAAGAAAGTTTTGTAGGACCGAATCTCATGAAAATCAAAGGGAGATCAGTAGAGTAAGAGGTGGGAGGGAGAAAAAGGGAGGGAAAGGGAAAGTACTGGTGAATGAGAATGTTCATATAACATTACTCTACTGTTTTCATGTATGAATATGTAACAGTGAATTCCACCATTTCGTATAACAATGATGCACCAATAAAAATATGGACAAAAAACCTCCACAAATTAAAAAAATAATGTTAAAGTTTCAGTGGCATGACAAAACCAAAGTATATTTCTCACTATGGACAATTGATTTAAATCTGGTGGCTGTATAGAATACCTTTTTTCTTTGTAGTCACCTTTATTGTAGGGTATTTCACACTTATGGTTCCATGAACTCAAACACATGGCCACCATAGGTACTACAAATGGAAAGAAGATAGAGGCCAGATTTACTATTCTTAATTCACCCTGAAAGCAACATATTCACCATCCATAAAAGAGGTGATTCCAAGGCAGTTTCAATGTGATTATACAGGATACTGAGAAATAAAAAGGGACTCTGAAATATTTGGTGAGCACTTAGTGTCTCTACGCTAACATGGCAGCCTACCCTCTCAATGTGTCTTTGCTCCCATTTTCTCCCCTAATTCCACTCAAAGGGAGGGAAAAAGTTTCTATAATCACTGAATTCAGATAGTCTGTTATACAACCACAGTAATCAAACAGTTGATATTCAAATTTAAATGAAAGATAATATAGAAATATTAATGATTCTTAAAATGTTCATGAAGCCAACTAATTACATGCTTAAAATAAACCTATAAAAAAAGGGTATTTGTACTTATAATTCGTTGCTATTTTTTCCTCTATTGTAAGTAATCTGTGTTAACTAAGACTTTATGACTACCTTAATTTAAAACTGAAATAGTATATATGAGACTACATGATCCTAAGCATGTTCCCACATGTTCTCAAAAGCCTAACTAATAGTTAGGTTGTTATACTGGAGGAGGATATAATTTGTTAACAATTCCATGGTGATTCTTGAGTATTTCATAGCAGTGAATTCTTGACACATTGCTTTTGTAATTTTACAGTTTTTAAAGAAGTGATGCAAAATTAGATAACAAAATAAAGTGCTAAAACATTATATATTTTGTAAACCAAAATGCTAAAATGAATGGTGCCTAGAGAAAAGAAAACAGGTGTATTTCACATGGTTTTACTATCTCCTCCAATATGCTTTGATAATATTTTAGAATTCCTGTGAGGATAACTCTTTAAAAATACTAGGTGTAATTTTTTTTAATGGCCTGTGTCAATCCAGGAATAGGCTTAGGACTTTGAATACTTCTTAAATCTATACTTAATGAATTTTCTATGTTCCCATATCTAATATCTTTAAGTCATTCCTCTGCCATTCTATCATTCTTTTCTTTTTGTACTTGTTAGAAATGTGTTAGATCTTCTTATTCCTCTTAATGTGTATCAACCTTTTTTTGGCAGATACCTAAACATCTTTATTTTACCATGTCTAATCTATTGTATAATCTGACCACTGAGTCTTTTGTTCTCTCATAAATTCCAGAAACCGTAACTACTCCTTTCAAATTTGTTTATCTTTTTTCTCATCTTCACAATATTTCTTATTTTCTTATCTCATTAATTTTATTGTGTATCAATGAAATATAGTTTGATGTTGCTGTGTATTTATACTTGTTGGGACTCTTAATTGCTTGCTCAGACAATTAGGTAACTTCATTACTTTTCAGTTTTTCACAAGTATTAATCAATTTGATAATATTTTATTTAAGGATAATTATTTTTATTTAAATATGCACTGTATTATTTATTTAGTCATTATTTAATATGGTAATTCATTAAGGCAACAATAAGTTTTATATACAGGGAATTAATGCCAACTTCTTGATTGTATCATCAAATTACTGAGAATAGTTTTGATTTATTTATGATTTATTTTCTGCTTATATATAATGTATTCTTAAAAGGCCAAATCTATTTTTATGTCATTTATGAAGTTTTAACTTTATTCTTGGCGTACTCTTGTTTGCAAAACAGTGGTAACAAATATTGAGACTACAGGCATACTACACATGTTTAAAATGATATGCAATTTTTGCATTCTTAACTCAAATTGATAGCCATCTCTCCACATTCTTGTTAACAAAGGAGATACAAAAGCACATATGAATCTAATCCTGGGCTCTGGTAGGTGGTTGTGGAGACTTTGTTATGAGTGACCTAGGAATTATCTCACTCAAATCACAGGGCTGCATAGTAGTAATGACATATGGAGGGAATTGCAATTTAAACTACGTGAAAAGCCACCAACAAATCTACACTATAGCCCTCTAGATGGCAGTAACAAAATGAGAGTTTACCAACAAAAGGTGCTTCTCTTGGATTCTCCTGCTTTTCAGAGTGTGGCTCACATCAGATGCCAAATAGAAAATTTCCCATTTCATTTGCCTATGTGTTATTTCCAGCTGATTTCTAATGTGTTTGAGGATAGCAGTTTATTTTGAATACTCAGATATCCATCATGATTTTCTGTTCGCTGCTGGATATGTCGAATGTAGTTTTCTCTTCTATAGAGATTTTAATTAAATAAAATTAAGTTTGAAATATTTTTGAATCAGAATTGTCACCATATAGTTATTTAGAAATCTTTGCATCATTTAGTTTTCTGTGTATATTTATATATCTACACACTGAGTTATTTTCTTAGTCTCTTTTCTGTTGCTATAACACAATATGTGAGGCAAGGTAGTTTATAAAATATAGAAGCTTATTTCTTTGTTACGGAGATTGAGAAGTCCCAAGAACATAGTATCAGCATTTGCTTGGCATCTGACAAAAGACTACTTGGTGTGTTATAACATGAAGGAAGGCATCACATGGAAAAAATAGAATGAGCATGCTAGCTTGGTCTGCCTTCCTCATTATATGCCATCATTAATGCCATCAAGGAACATTAATGCCTCATGACCTCATCTAATCATAATTAACTCTCCAAAGCCCTATTTCCAAATACCATTAACACATGAATTTGGAGATTGAATTTCTGAAATATAAACTATAATGGCCACATTCAAATTACAGCAGTCTTTAGGTTAAAATATATTAAAACAATAATATTTTTTAAATATTGTGAAAAAATTAGACAATAATTTAACAATAAAATAAATAAATAACTTTCCTTCAGTTGGGTGGAAATACTGTTCTGGTTTGGATATAGTTTAAGTATTTCTCCTTAGAGTTCATATCTTAGAAGATTGGTCCCCAGTGTGATGATGTTGAATGGTGATGTTGAACCTTTAAGAAACAAGGCCTATTGGGAGGCATTTTAGTGACTGGGGACACTGTCCTCAAAATATAGTCCTCATGGGATCCCTGGCTAGTTCTCATGAGAAGGGTGTTAGAAAAGAGCAAGGCTTGCACCTCCTTGGCATCTCTGGCTTCCTGTCTTTTATCAAATGGTCTCTTCTACTTGTATGGACTTCCTCCATTGTGACAGTTACAGATCTGGGGCCTTCCAAGAAACTGAGGCATCATGAGGACCCCTTTTTTAAACCTTTCAAACCCCGACTCTTGTCATCAAATCAGAAAGATTTAAGACATATTGCTCAGAGTCACAGGAATGAGTTTAATGAAGAGATAGGAAAAGAGAACGGGGATGCTCTCAAGGGACAAAATGGGACCTCTCAGAGAGAAGAGAAACAATGTGCCTCTCCTGTAATCCAGTTTTGTTTAGGATCCCAGAGAAATTCCAGAGAGAGTCCTGCCCAGGTCTGCCTCTTGACTTTTGACTGAAAACAAGATGACACCAGACTTTCTTTTTGCTTTTTTCCTTTTTGTACTGGGGATTGACCCCAGGGATGCTTAACCACTGAGCTACATCTATAGCCTGCTTTATATATTTTATTTAGAGACAGGGTCTCAGGGACTCAAGGACCCACTGCTATGGCAACTCTGTGTTACCTTGGACCATGCTGACCAGTTCTAATTAGATTCTTAACCATACTGTTTTAGAGATTTTATGGTTAAAAGAAAATATCCTTATCTCCTAGAATTTCAGGATCTGGTCACAGAGGTCTCCCCCGTTAGGGTAACTTGGGTTTCTCTTATCAACATTATTTTGAGCCTGCATTTCTCCTGCAGTTAACAGGTAGTTTGTTACAGAATATGACATCTTGTCCACTTAGGCCAAGCAGATCTAAGAAAGCATGTGGGGGTCAGCATAGTGGGTCCATTTTATAGAATTATTCTGTTAACTTCATGTTCTTACCATCCTCATCTCTCTGTCCCCTAACAATACCATAAACCAAGAGCACTACCAGGGATAAGATGATGCCAGCACTATGCCCTTGAACCTTCAGAGTTATCAGTTAAATAAGCCTATGTTCTTTATGAAGCTATCTACTCAGCCTGAGATATTTCATTATAGTAATAGAAAATGGACTAATGTGATGACAATACAATTAGATAAGGAAACATGATGTAACATGGTCTTGTGAGTACCATCTTGTAACAATTATAGAAATATAATGAATTACTTTCAAAATAGTAATAAAATATTAATTTATAATATAAATCTTATGTTTTGGCATAATTGTTACCTATTTTAAATAACTAAAAATTAGCATGTTAAAATTTTTAACACTCAAAATGTTCAGAAAATTTAATTAAGTTTACTCAAATGTGGACTTAATAATATATCTACATATTAAGACTAACTTACATATTAGAAATTGAATGCAAAGTTATGCAAATGTGTTCACATTTTTTTGAGTATATACAACAAATCATTGTCACTCACTAACAAAAAGGGAAATATATATTATGAAAATGTGTTATCCATAACATTATTTTTGATTATGTTATTTTGTATTTTGTTATTTTTCTAGTAGTAATATTTTAATTATCAATTTTATAAAACCTAGAAACAAAATTTTCTTCTACTTGTTTTCTCTCAGGGAATATGTTTAAATTGGCAACATTTCTGGCATTTCAATGTGGTTATATATACCAGATTAAATATTATATTTGCCTGTTATATTGGCACATTTTAGAATTCATTAACTTGGTATTCCTGATGTTATGTGTTTAAAATCATTATTAATAAATACTTCATGGCTGTAACTTTTTTTGTGTCATCTTGTATTTTCCTTAAATTCTATTTTTTTACTTTTTATTGCCATTATAATTTTATGTAGTATGTAAGTTCCTACAGCAAAATTCTACATATAAGAAATTTTTATTTCCTTTAAGTGTATTGAGTTTTTTTCAGTACGTATTTAAGTTTTTTAAAGGAAAAACCTTAAATTTTCACAATTTGTAATTATTCATTTATAATCATGAGTAGACTGTGTAGAATCTGTGAAATATCTATAACCTGGTATACCAAGGTCATTCTGGAAATATTTGATGAGCTATTTTACCCAAGAAGACTTCTGTGTTTACAAAGATTTTGTGTAAGATTACATACTTTTTACTTAAAATAACTTACTAATTTATATAGTAACCAGTTTTTCATTCTCAGCAGTTACATATCTTACAGCACAACAATATAAAATAAGAATAACTTTTATTTTTATTTTTTAATTAACTGGCTACTAGAATACCATCTTAGTTTTTAATACACATTTAATACACATTTTTTAATCTCAAAATTTTTTGTATTATTTTCTTGTTCAAATACTTGATAGGAAATTTAACTTTCTTGACCTCTAAATCTCAGTCTCAATATAATATTAATAGTTTAAGACATGGTTATGTTAATAATAACAATAGTAATGAAATAATTAGCAACATATCTATTGATCTTATTAACACTTTTGGATCTTTGTGTGCATGTCACCTATGAAGTTAGAAGAAATTATGTAGAGATTCATAAATGGAATGATTCCTGCCCTCAGAGATTCAATATCTCAGAACAACATGCCATAAAATATGACAGAATACCGGTTCAATGAAATAAAGGAAAACTAACTCATGGAGTAGTTTAAACCATGAGCGAGCCAAATCTCCTAGTGGCTGGACTCCTCACCCTTTTATTATGACAGTTATCAATATTACATGTTAACAAGCAGGAACTTAACTACAAAAATGCAAGATGTTTTTCTCTTGCTAATGTCTAACTTCCCTTTCTGAAGGTGTCATTATTTTCTTCAAAATTTCTGTTTACAGAACTGATATACTAATCAGCTCTGTGTAGTCTTTTCTACATCCTATTCTTTCACAAGATTTATCTTTAGAAAAACATCCACAAGTACAAGATGGAGCCATAATACAAAATAAGTCATTTATGCCAATCAATTTGCTTCACTGTGAACTTCACAACAGAGATAATTGAATATAATTGAATATAAATATTATTTATTTTTATAAAAATATATTTTTATATTATTATATAATATTGTTAAACAATATATATTATTGATATCATTAAACAATATTTATATTGTTAAAAACATTATGTATATTGTTAAACAATATTATTTATATTGTTAAACAACATAAATCATGTTTATGTTAAACTACAGTTTAGTTATGTTCTAAATCATGATATTTGTATCATTTTATTTTATCAGTAAAGAGAAATGTGGAAGAAAATGGCAAGTTCAAAGACAGAGATCAAGCCGGGTACAGTGGCACATGTCTGTAATCCCAGAACTTTGGGAGGTTGAAATAGGAGAATCATGAGTTCAAGGCCAGTGTCGGCAATGGCAAAGTGCTAAGCAACTCAGTGAGACCCTATCTCTAAATAAAACACAAAATAGGGCTGGGGATGTGGCTCAGTGGCCAAGTACCCATGAGTTCAATCTCTAGAACCGAAAGAAAGAAAGAAAGAAAGAAAGAAAGAAAGAAAGAAAGAAAGAAAGAAAGAAAGAAAGAAAGAAAGAGACCAGAAAAACACTCTGAGAAACACAGAAATAGAGAAGGAAAGAAGACAATCTGGAGAAGAATGACCATGAAGAAAGACCCTGCCTGTAATCAAGGGTATAGGGAAGTGCGGATTAGAAATAAAAGCAAGAATCAATAAGTGAAATGGATTCAAACTAAAAGCTTCTTCTCAGCAAAAGAAACAAACAATGAGGTGAACAGAGAGCCTACATTCTGGGAATAAATTTTTGCCAAACACACATCAGATAGAGCACTGATCTCCAGGACATATAAAGAACTCAAAAAACTTAACACCAAAAAATCAAACAACCCAATCAATATATGGGCTAACGACCTGAACAGAAATTTCTCAGAAGATATACAATCAATCAACAAATATATGAAAAAATGTTCAACATCTCTAGCGATTAGAGAAATGCAAATCAAAACTACTCTAAGATTTCATCTCACACCAGTCAGAATGGCAGATATCAAGAATACAAAAAACAATAATGGTGGCGAGGATGTGGAGGAAAAGGTACACTTGTACATTGCTGGTGATATTGCAAATTGGTGCAACCAATCTGGAAAGCAGTATGGAGATTCCTTTGAAAACTTAGGATAGAACCACCATTTGACCCAGCCATCCTACTTCTTGGTCTATACCCAAAGGATTTAAAAACAGCATACTACAATAATGAATCCACTTCAATGTTTACAGAAGCACAATTCACAATAGCTAAAATGTGGAACCAACCTAAATGCCCTTCAACAGATGAATAGATAAACTGTTTATATATACATAATGGAATATTAGTCAGCATTAAAAGAGAATAAAATTATAGCATTTTCAGGTAAATGGATAGAGTTGGAGAACATCATGCTAAGCGAAGTAAGCCAATCCCAAAAAACCAAATGCTGAATATTCTCTCTGCAAGTGGATGCTGATCCATAATGTGGGAGGGAGTGTGGGAAAAATGGAGAAACTTTGATCAAAGAGGAAGGAAAGGAGGGGATGGGAAATGGGGACAGGAAAGATGGTAGAATAAGATGGTTTATGTATGAATGCCCTAGGTTCATGTATGGCTGCACTTATGGTGTAACTTTATATTGTGTACAACCATAGAAATGAAAAGTTGTGTTTCATTTGTGTACAATGAATCAAAATGCAGTCTGCTATCATGTAAACCTAATTAGAATAAACAAAAAATAAAAATTTAAAAAAAGAATATTATAAAAGATGAAAGGGATGTGAGACCAAAAAAGATGGTAGAAAGATTTTTAAACACTAAGTTCTTGATATGTGAACAAAACTCACTGTTTTGAAGAGTATACTAAAGAGAATGTAAGGTCTAGGCACAGTGGTGCATGGCTTTAACCTCAGCAGCTTGGGAGGCTGAAGCAGGAGTATTACAAGTTCAAAGCTAGCCTCAGCAACTTAGCAAGGCCCAAAGTAACTTATTGAGACCCTGTCTCAAAATACAAAATAAAAAAAAGGGGGGATGTGGCTCAGTTGTTGAGAGCCCCTGAGGGCTCACTCCCTGTACCAAAAGAAAAAAAGAGAATGATAGTAAGAAACTACACTAGTGTCCCTTATTTGCAGGGGATACTTTCTAAGACTCCAAGTGAATGCCTGAAACTATGGATATAGATATAGATATAGATACAGATACAGATACAGATACAGATATAGATATAGATATAGATATGTAGATGCATAGGTATATATAATACATTTTAATTTATAATGCATTTTAATTTATAAATTAAGCACTATAAGAGATTAACAACAATATACTGTAATAAAGGCTCTGTGACAGTGATCTCTTTCTTTTCCTCTCTCAAAATATTGTACTGTATTCAACTTCCTTATGTGAGATGACAAAATGACTACAGGATCAGTTGAAGTGAGCTGGGTGATGTAGGCATTGTGTTGTGTAGCATTAGGCTACTGTGTGAGGTTTACTTGAACACAAACACTGTGATTCCATGACATTCAATTGGATAACCAGATGACTACAAAGTGATTGGCCCAACCATCCCACATCCCAGGTGGGATAGATTGGGATGACATAAAATTTCCTTATACTACTCAGAATGGTGCTACTTAAATGATGTATAACTTAAAATTTATGAATTGTTTACTTTTGAAATTTTCCATTTAATATTTTCAGATCATTGTTAACTCAAACTTCAAAATGTGAAAACACAGATAAGAGGGACCATTTTATTCCTCTGTTGTGTGATCTACAACTAAGGCTTTGGCTGCAGAGATTAAAAGTTGCTACACATCTTCACTCCCAGGCTTTCTAATATACAAATTAATGTACTGAAATGATAGAATCCAATTCCTGCCATAAATCATTTTGTAAATTCACAAGTTTTTATTTCCTTTACTATCCTTTATGGTTCTGCAAGATTTTGGAAGGATAAATGAGAAATTCTAATATCAGCAGATGTTGTTGTTAAATGAATGGAATTACATGAAAAGAAGTAAAGAGATTGAAATGTGAATCTGGATGATTTACCAAGGGTGTGTTTATTCTTGGCTTTCTTTAATTTGTTTTCTAATCATATTAATAGTAGTGAAAAATAACAATTGTAAGACCCATGATGTAGAAGTCTATAATAAAAAGCAAATATAAGTTAAATGATATACAATAACAGATAGCTCCTAGCAAAATCTTTTAATCATTAATTAACTAACCAATTGAATTTGTTTTACAGATCAGATAATTTATATTACAAAAGAAACTTACTTAAGAACAAAATTCTAAAATGTATTTTCAAAGACCTGGAATGTCTAGCTTATTCAGGAAAAAAAAAAATGGCCTAAAGAAGTAACCTAATATTAGTAATATTTTAGCTCGCTTATAATGGCTAAAAATAGGAATTGTGTGGGTGTCTAGGGAGCTTAGCTGCCAATTTGATATTTATTCCTTTTTTAGACTCTTACATTACTCTTTATTGAACCTAAATGTTGCTGATTATCTGTGCAAGATTCTGTCCTTGGAACTTCCCTAAGACTGTAATTTACTACTTGACTTTCAAAATCTATCATTGTTCTAAGGAGAACATAGTAATTTTACTACACCATGGCAGAGTGACCTAGTTAGAATTTAAAATACAGGTAAAATAGGTTTCTTTAGTTTCTACTGTGATCATACACATATATAAAATGATGGGAACATTTAATTGAAATAAGTTTTTTAAAAAATCACAGGTGGTAGTGTGCATTCAAAATGTAAATAATTTATTATTAATTGCAATTGTTGGTAAAATTACAATTAATCAATACATGATGTATGACTGACTATTTTGATTACATATCTTGGAACCAAACTTGGATGAGCCAGCTAAGTAATGGTACCTTTGCTTCTAATAATCCTATTTAGCTGGTGACTTGATTGATTGCTTTTCTTTTCTTTCTTTCTTCTTCTTTTTTTTTTTTCTTTTGTTGCTTTTGTTTCTTTGCTTAGTGCTTGGAGATATTTGCTTTATAAGCAAAGTTAAAATATAAGACATAATTTCTTTTCTTATTTTTCTGTTGATATGACTAAGGATCCTCATTGTACGGGCTGTGGTTGTGGCTCAGTGGTGGAGTTTTTGCCTACAATATGTGAAGGTTCATTCCTCAGCACCACATACACAGAAAAAAAAAATCAAATAAAATAAAGGTACTGTGTCTTTCTATAACTAAAAATATTTTTTTAAAAAGAATCCCCCTGGTACTTAGCACAGTAACATAAATAAACCTTCATTTACCACATATAACTCAGTAAGCAAAAGTGTACTTAAAATTATTATTAAATAGAGAAATGAAAGGTGAGAGCATAGTTTCTATCCATAGCAAAGAATTGTTTCAAGAAATGAATAGAATTTTGACTAACTTCTTACAACACAAAAGTATGCTGCTTGTGTTAATTTATCATTTTGGTTTTATCACCAAAATACATTCATAGTAGAAAGTTGAATATACTTGAGTATGAACACATAGAAAATTTGAGACATATTTTAAAAAGGAAAAAAAAAAAGAAAGATTAACACATAAAGATTTCCCTGAGGAAACTATCAAAGATTTCCCTGAGGAAACTATCAAATGAATTCCCATTTTTTGCAAGTATTTTAATAACATCATTGCCAATAATTTAAATTTTCATTGATACACTTCCTCACTATATTTATCTATTTACAACTGGTAATATACTACAAGAACAACCAGAATTAAATGTATGTAAAATTTAACCATTAAAAATCACTCTTTCTTTTTAAGTGATTTTTTTTATTTAAAATTATTTATAGTTTTTGGTATGAAAATTCAGGAAATGTATAAGTCATGTAGATTTTAAAATGTAAAGCCACAAAGAAATTTAAAGTATATCCATCAAAAAAACACAAAACCCTACTGGTAAAAGGGTTTTGTTGCATTTCTCTGGATGTGGAGTTTCAGAATGCTGAAGTTTGCCTCAGGCAGCAGGAGCAGCAGAAGTGTACTGAGAGGCCAGATTTCCCTCAATGCTGGTTTGTGCTTCCTAAAGATAAGCATGACCCAAGGAATTCATTAGCATAGAGAAGCAACACAGAACAAAATAAAACAGACAAAATATGATCACACCCCTCAATATAAATTCAATTCAGTTTGTTTAAGTACACAAGGAGGAGACTCACAAAATGTGAGAAAGATAACTAAACATAATTATTTTTAGAAACTATGATACATTTTATAGACTCACTTTACTTCTGATCCATTTTGTGAAAACCTATTTTATATAAAATGACTTAGAAAAATTCAGAAGTCTGAAATATTGAATAAAAATTAAGACAGAAGATCAAATTAAACATGGCAATTAGGTGTTTATGCAATTCTCTTTGTCTCTTCCAACCAATAAGAACAAAAATATCAACAAAAACTGGAACATATATTATTGTTAGGTCTGGTCAGGGTCTAAGATGCCCAATTAAGGAAACTGATCAGCGGAGCTGCAAGCCAGATGTGATGTCACTAGTGGACACGCCTCCTGTCAATCAGCAAGTTTTCCTGACCTATCTAGGAAGGACTCTGGCCTTCTCTTCCTGTTCCCAAGCCCTCCCCTTCCTGACCAGGTTTTCTTGAAATTCTCTGTGCACGGAATCTCCAGCGCCATTTCTCCCTGATAGACGGGGGATTTGGTCCGAGGGTGCGCATTCCAATAAAGCCTTGCCAAGTGGCTTAATTCATCTTCTCCTGTTTGTGTAATCTTTACATAATGGTGCCAGAAACCCAGGAGGGTTTTGAATCTCCTCTGCACCGGGGTTGAGGCAGGCCCTTAGGACCGAAAGAATTCCTGAGCCACTCCCTGTCTTCCCTACCCGGACCGACAAGAGTGAGGTAGGTCCCCACTTCCTCTGGCTTCTCAGCTTGCCCCTCCCCCACCGTTCACTCCAGAGGCCCATCCTGTTAGTCACACGTGCGCATGGGCGCTCTGTTCGCTGGAGGCCGCGGAGATTGGGAAGACGTTCCCAGTCTCCGTGTTAGCCATACGCTGTCTGCTGTCCGGGCCCCGGAAAATTCAGAGGACGCTTCAATTTTCTGCCTGGCCCCGTTCTCCCGCGGGCGCGGGCATTCTTTGGGATGCCAATTTATGTTCCCGTCCACTCCTCCCAGGGCCGCTGAGAAATCACAAGGAACTTCTGATTTTTAAATCCTCACTGATTTGCCCAATTTTTGTCACTGGATGGGGAATGGACAGAAATTCCTTTCACCAAGGCTTTGTTGGAAGCGTGCTTTCGACCCTCCCTTCTTTCTCCTCTGTTCTCTCCTCTAAAACTCCTCTCCTCTATCTCCTTCCTCATGCGGCCATGCCGCCAGGGCCCTGCTGTTGAAGACGGCTGGCGCAGGGCCGGGCTTGCTCTTCCAGCCGCTGTGGAGCCCGCCTGTGCCTCCCTGCCTTCTCACTGCCTCCGCGCCGTTCCGACGGGCAGCTGGAAGTTTGTGAGCTGCCTGTCATGCAGCAGCTCCTCCCCCCGGTTCCCCCCCCACCCCAGGCTTGCCGCTTTGCCTTAGCTTAACAAAAAAAAAGATCCAAATATTTTTAATTCACATCATTTAAAAGGTTCAATTTAATTTGAGTGAACACAAAGGTTTATACATTCCTATATAAAATTTTAAAGGTTTCTACTGTTGCCAGAGTTCAAAAATTTACAAAGATTGTTTTGGGATATGAACAAAAAATTAAAGATTCTAAATATGGTATTTATTGGAAGGAAAGAGAATATGTCTAATCAAAAGGTTTACAACTGTAATTAAATGAAAAGTTAACATCTAAATTTTTCTTTCAGAACTAATGTAATAACATCAATGTAATTCTGGTTCTACTAGTTCTACTTTTATATTAAATGTGTTCATTTCTTTTAGATATAAAAGCTTTAAAGTAAAAGGTTTTAAAGAGCATTACATCAAGCTGATGTTCTCCAAACTAAACTTGTATGGTATCGATTTATATCATTTAATGTTTTATAACTAAACCTATCATCAATAAGATAAGACTTTAAGTTATTTTTACATCAGAATGATCTTTTAAATAAATGAGAACCTAATCTATTCAATATTCTGCTAAGATTTTACAAGGAGCCCTGTCTTATCTGAGATAGTTCTGTCTCCCAGCTTACTACAATGGCTTCAAAATAGATGAGAATCCAGTTCATTTAAAGATATGTTCAAAGGATTAATTTTGTTGTAAAAATCATTAAGACCTCAAACAGGGATATAATATATAACTCAGCCAAACTTTAAGAAAGCTGTTACACAAACTAAATATGTTTTGCTGTTGTTGATTTTATTTTGTATTTTCCTAAAACTCTAACTATTGCCTGTTAATATGTTACAGAGGTACTACTTCAAAAACAAGCAACCCAGATTATTTTAAGATAAATCAGCCACCACCTATAGGATAAATAGGCCGTAAAATTAAAGCCCAGTACCCTTACTTTATAACTGGTGAGATTGGCTTGCTGAGTGTTTAAGATCAAGACTTAAAAACTAAAATTAAATAAGGGCCAAAAAAACCAGTATTTGGCTTTTTCCCTTTGAGTCAACCTAAAGCCAAGGAGTGAGGAAACTTCTCTGAAGCACTCTACATCTCTGGGCCGCAGGACCTCCTGATCAAGGAGATTTCTGAGACCATTAGGGAGTTAAAAGCCAATCAAATGCCATACGATGAAGAGGAAGGTCATAGAACCAAATGGTCAGTGCCAGACCTCGACCTGTCCTAATGCAAATGGCACCAGCAGAGCAAACGTGCTGCCCTCAAGTTCCTCAAGGATGCCTCCCAGGAAACAAAAAGGGTGACTCTTAACAATAGGTAAGAACAGAAATCAATGTGACTTGCTTCATCTTAAACACTCAGCAAAACTAAGAACACGGCCATTCCTGGGCATTTAAAATAATTTAAAGATAGACATCTATGACATTAAAAAACTAAATACTATGTTTACATACCTTGTCCTCTCCAGCCTTATTACTTAACTGTACAATGAGGCTGAATTATCATCTCCCTCTCTAAGGCAAAAAAGGGCCATCTTTCTATTGGTAATAGTTGGGCTCTCCTTGACCCCCATTCACTGCCTCTGGGCTAAGGCAAGAGGACTTGATTATGCAGTAACTGCTACTTAAAAATTTAAACAAATTTCATTACAGAATAGACCAGCCTTAAACTCCTATCACGCTGGACTCCCACTAAACTCAAAATTTCTCGGCAGTCCCCCTTCTTTTTCTGCTAATCAGTAATCTCTCCCAAGCTTCTGTTCCTAACCACAGGTGATGTTTCTACATTCAAGCAACATGACTGACAACCACAGGCTCCCTGCCTCCCTGCCTGACCAATGCCCCGGCCACACCCCCCATCTCTCGACACCCCTAATCCCACACGAAGTAGCCAGACATAATCTGCTATCCTATATCACAAAAAAGGCCGGGATGTTAGGTCTGTTCAGGGTCTAAGATGCCCAATTAAGGAACCTGGTCAGCGGAGCTGCAAGCTAGATGTGACGTCACTAGTGGACATGCCTCCTGTCAATCAACAAGTTTTCCTGACCTATCCAGGAAGGACTCTGGCCTTCTCTTCCTGCTCCCAAGCCCTCCCCTTCCTGACTGGGGTTTCTTGAAATTCTCTGTGCACAGAATCTCCAGCGCCATTTCTCCCGACACGCTCTGATGGACGGGGGATTTAGTCTGAGGGCGCCCATTCCAATAAAGCCTTGCCGAGTGGCTTAATTCATATTCTCCTGGTCGTGTAATCTTTACAATTATAACCCAAGAGCAAGTTACCTGGGAGAAAACAAGAATTAAGTGATTCAGTAAAATTCTGAAACATTTTAAACTGTTTGGCAGAGTGGCAACAGACTTAATAGGGCAGCATCACATGAAGGAAACTGCTAAGAACAGAACTATCTACCTGCCATAGGGTAAGCTCTCTTAAGCAAATGTTAAGTATAGGGTACGGTATTATGTATTTATTAGGATCAGCATCTGAAAAGAGAAATGGGGAACATGGTTCGTCAACAGAAGTTGAACAATGACACAGGCTAAATAAAGGCTTGGCTAATCCCACAGGGATCACTGACACATGCATGGCCTATTGGAATTTTCACTCTATGGATCAAAATGATCAGATCTGTATTCTCTTGCTGGATCCATTAATGTGTAACTTTGAAAAGGGTAGATCTTTGTGTGAGATGGCTACTGTTTTAAAACAAAGCTCCTTTGTCTGCGACAGTTCTTCAAGTCTCACAAGCAGAGGGAATCGAGGTGTTGACCTGATGTTTGCAAGGCAAATAGCCTGGAAGATCAGAGAAAGCAACTCCAAAGCAGAGGTCATTTGATGTCTACTACAATAAAGGCAGTATATCCCTTCAGGACAAAGATTGGGCATTTGCTTTCAAACACTGATAAACGATCAGGTTTATGAAATGTGGGACTCTGACTTTCTTGTAACTTCCATTAGGGTCCACCTCTTGCATTAACCCTATAGGAACTGGGAAACAAGAGGAATCATAAGCAAAATTTCATGGCCCAATATTGTGCCATAAAGGAGGACCTCTCTTATTCCTAATAAGAGGCTCATTTTCCACCATCCATGAGCCTGGAATGACCTAAATTTAGCTTGAAAGCAGGGGAAAATCTTAAATCTACAACAGTTCTTGACAGATTATTATTATAAGGATGGAATGCAGAAAGACACATAGGATCTGAAAAAAGAAAAGTACAAGGTCTACCCACAGTCCATTTGGAGCATTTAAGATTCACTGGGTTCTGACACTAAGTGCTACACCATCAGGGGTGGTGACAGGGGTAAGGTGGAAGGGGGAGGGTTCCCACTGAAAAGCAGGGCTGCTTTCTCTTTATGAATATTTAGGGACTCAGTGGCAATAGAGATTATTGGAACAAGTTGTCCAGATGTAGTATTTTTTTTTTTCATGATCCTATAGGTGAGAAGAAGGAATGTTAACATGGGGCAGAAAGAGGATGTGTCAGTGAGAGAGTAATCCAAGCCAAAGCAGTGTGTCTGCAGTTGTTCAGTGAAGAAGCACTCAAATTAGATATAGAAATGTAAGCGTGTCAAGTTAAAATCTGTTTGGCTGATGAACTACGCAGCTGTCACACTGCTGGAAATGAGAGTAAATGTGCTTTGCTTACTGTTGGAGAGTTGCTTTCTCTCTCCACACCCTGTGGCCCCTCTCTTCCCCTCTACCTTGATCTCGGTGGCTTTAAGGACAAACAGTTAAAAAGTGAGAATGAAGCCAGGCATGGTGGCACACCCCTGTAATCTCAGTGGCTCCAGAGGCTGAAGCAGGAGGATCGCTAGTTGGAAGCCAGCCTCAGCAAAAGTGAGATATTAAGCCACTCAGTGAGACCCAGTCTCTAAATAAAATACAAAATAGGGCTGGGTATGTGGCTCAGTGATTGATCGAGTGCCCCTGAGTTCAATCCCTGGTAACTCAAAAAAAAAAAAAAAAAAAAAAAAGAATGAGGATGAAGCTTCTAGTCCCAAGGAAAACCTCAGGCCATTGCACTTGATCTAATATGCTGGGAAACCAGGATAGAGAAAGTACCCAAACTTTTATGGCCCTGTTATGCAAAAGCATCATCCTCACTTTCTAACTCTATCCTATGGGCAGAGGTGTCATTCAGATTCAACTGATAGGTCATGGCCAGGGTTCACAGTGGACAGGGGAAATTGCATGATGTTATAGCTGAGCAACATGGAAACTGTACATTATTAGTTGTTTATTCTCATGATCACATGGCTGACTGGGAGCTGTGGCTCCCACCTTCAGATCTCTAGCCTGAGAACAGAGCAAAATTCAAAGTCCAGTTTCTACTGAAGTTGTATTGATTGCACAAGTCAAAAAGCAAGCCATCATAAGTTAAGGACTATCTATATTCACTTTATTGCTTCTACATGTGAATATATAGGAGGACTTCATAGGCTGTATTCTTTTACATCCTTATCCCAAAAGTTGCACAGGAAATATCCCAGTGAAGTGAGAGCCACAGGTAGAGACAAAGTATTCAGAATAACATGCCTTCCATTTTCTACCAGCATAAAGTTCATGTTTTAAGTATGAATACCTGTACTTGGGGTTATATATTTGATATGCCCTGACATAATAATCCAGGTTCCTTGGTGCCAGCTCACTGAGTCTTTCAGCAGGGGTGGTAACAGTTCCTAATGAAGTTGTGAGGCCTGTTTCTGCTTGCCATGTGAAGCTTCCCAGGGTTACACAGGCAGATTCATAACCTTTGGTTCTTCAGCAAATATGAAAAAATCTGCTATCTCTTTCCATGAAGTTGGTTTTCCTTCCACTTCAACTTGTGTAGAAAGCGATTACATTAAGGAAGGTCTTGAGCCTTGTCCTCACGCAAAAGGATGGCAGCATTACAACAGAATATTTTCTCCCAAAAGCACGAAGCACAAGAGAGATGTTGAAGCAAAAACGGAAGAGGACAATCATTTCCCTTTTTAGCTGTTTACTGTTAATGTTGGTTTTAAATATTGAATGTCTTTGTCTTCTGAAAGTTAATTTATAAGTGAGTTTCCATTAAAATGATTTTAAATGGCATTTACTCATCACACAAATAATTTTTTAGAATATAGATATGCTTACATTTTCCTGCTTTTGCACTTTTGGAAAGATAATGTGCTTTCACTTTATACTTTAAGAGTTGCTTATTTATTTTATTTGCATATATATATATATATACACACACACACACACAATTTTGGGGAAAATGCATAAAACCTTATTAGAGTCATCAAATATTAGAGAGAGCTCACATTTTAGTGGTGTTGACTTTGCTAATTGGGCAGAACAGCAGGTCACTTATAGAGGTTTCCTTGGGGATTCGGTCTCTGCCTCCCTGACAAGGCTCTCAGTTTCACTCTTTTGAAGGAACATCCATTAGTTTTTCTTAAGCTCTTGACTTAATGGGGGCATTATGACTTTGAGGTTAGATATTCACATTTTGGGCTTGTCAACTCAGATTCTATGACTAACAAAGTAGGAAAGTTCTAAAAAGCTTTGCTTGTCAAATGTAAATGGTAGATTTAAGAAGCCAGCAAGATGGGCTTTAGCTTTAAATGAAAATGTGACAGCTATTCCTCTATGAGAAAGAAATTCTATCTCCTACTTTGCCAGGATACAAAGTCACTTTCTTAATGGGGCACTCCACTCATAGAGAGTCCCTGAAATTCCCCAGCCTGGTTTATTGGTGTCTCAGCTAAAAATAAAGCTCGTGTTTTTCCACTGGGTTACTGCAGCTCTTCAACATCAGCAGAAGTATGCAAAGACCAAAATGGAAATGACAATTTCAACAAGTGGACAAACTCAAAAGCACTGGAACTCTAGCTTCTTTTTCTTCTTTTTACTTTATTCTGAGACAGAGTCTGGCTAAATTGCTAAAAGTGGTTGCTAAGGTACTGAAGCTTGCCTAAAACTTATGATCCTTCTGCCTCAACCTCCCTACCTCCCCAAGTCACTGGGATGATAGGCATGTACAACCCCACCAGGCTCTTATACTATCTAATACTATTCTTTTTTTTTTTTTGGTACCAGGGATTGAACTTAGGGACTTTTAACCACTGAGCCACATCCCTAACCCTTTTTAATATTTTATTTAGAGACAAGGTCTCGCTGAGCTACTTAGGGCCTGCTAAGTTGCTGAGGGTGGCTTTGCACTGTTGATTCTCCTCCCTCAGCAGGTGGGATTACAAGCATGTGCCACTGCACCGGGCTCTAGTACTATTCTAATACTATTCTTGGTGAAACTTATTGTGTTATTCATCTTGGAAAACAATAGAAACTATCAGAATAAAATGACTGCTCTTAGGAACCACAGACTTAGGAGTGGCAATCATAGTGGCTAAATTCCATAAAAAGTAGCTGAAATATTAAAAACTCCATTGATATAGACAAAGTTTGTTCTATAAAATAAACTATTAAAACCACAAAGGCAAGATACCCATTAGAAGAAACATAGTTGAAAATCATACCTGATAATGAATTTATATCAAGAGGGCATAAATGTTTCTTAAAGCATAATATTCATTGAATAGTTTTGAAAATTTAAAAAATGGATGAAAGTTTAAACACATATTTTATCCAAATATCTCTTCATACATAGGACATATTAAGTATAAAAATTGAAGCATCATTAGTCATTAGGAAAATGTAACATAAAACCAAAATCAGATACTACTACATATTACTACTATGTACGATAAAAATCATAATGAATGCTGTCAGTCTGGTTTTGATATTGGAAGAATTAATATGAACACATAAACTCCAAATATATCTTGAAAGCACTTTCAAGTTCAAAGCTAAACAATTTAAGAAAACAAATTATAATTTTGATTATAATCCAAATAATAGATTAATATAAAATAAGTTATATTTATATAAATATTTGGATAAATAAAGAGGTAAGAAAATACAACTCTTCATTATGAAAAATTCCAATTAATAATAAGTAGGAGAAATAAGGAAAACAAACAGTCTTTAGAACAATACAGCAATAATTCCTATAAGCAGGATAAACAGATGAATTCTAAAATTTGTAATTTTATAAATAGTATAATTTTACTACTTTGATATGTTCTCTCCAAAACGCTTTTTGGATGCAAAAATAGAAATGTTGCCTTTACATTGAAGAATCTAGAAGACACTACCTTAAATATGTCATCAAGGCTAATCTCACTGGTGATGGAACATGATACATCAATTCCAAGTGTTCCTTGTTCTCGTAAGCTAATCAGGTACATTAAGTTTGAAGTATTTTCCACCAATAAATTCCACAACTTCTGTCATAATAAATACAACATTAACTAAACCTGAAGAGCATTTTACAAGGTACCTGACCAATGTTCTCCAAAATTATCAAGATCATGAAAATAGTAACAAACTAAAAAACTCCCATTCCTAGGAGGAGGTTAAAGACTTTATTAGTAAGTGCAATTTGTAAACACAGTAAGGAACACAGAAAGCATTGGCTTAAACACTGATGTAATAGAAAAAAAAAGATCTTTAGTGTCTTATTTTTGATATCTGTACCATAATTGTGTGAAATGTTAATCTCAAGGGAGTCAAAGAATATCAACTTCTATCAATTCACCTCTACAGAAAATAATACCAGTTATCTTGATTATATTGTAATATAAAGCACAATCATTTTTCCAAATGGCTACACAAATAGGAAGTTGATCATTTATAACATTGCCATAGTCATATACATTCCTGGAAATACTACAGATTGAGATTTTTGTTTTTCAATTACAAATCTTGGTTTCTATTAAATATACATAATTCATTTTCAGCAAAGTGACAATGAAAGTTTATCTACCTCTGTTTACTTTCTTAAGATTTTTTTCCTGAATATCACTCTGTATTTGCTTTACATTTGTATAGATGTTGCCCTGCATTTGTTTAAAAACTCTTGTTTCTAATTTCCCCAAATTTCTCTGGGAAATTTTCTTTAAGCAGTTTCCTCATAATAATTCTATTCTGCCAAAATCATAGCCTCAGATGTATTCTACAAAATTCCAATTAGAAAATTGGAACTTGATATATTCACTGGCTTTGTCTGAAGTTCTAACTTGAGTCATTCTTCTTTATGTAATTCTCTCTAGTGTTTTTGTGCTGATCATTCCTGTAAATTATGGATTACCTGCAGTGTTTACACTTTAGTAAAACTTTTATATTCTTATGTGTGTGATCAATGTCTACTATAGTGTCCCGTGAAAAACACTGTGTAATTTCAGTAACCACACCATTGTAACCAGTACTTCAAGATACTTAAAAGCCACTTACAAATTTTAAATATCATATAGGGCTATGTTAGTAAAGAATTGAACATTTACTGCCTGCTTATATAGTAACATGGATTGAACACTTAATCATTCTGTGGACATAAAGAACCAAACTTTATTTCCAAGGACACAGTAAATAGTAGAGTTACTAGTTTGGTAATTGAATAAAACAGTCTAGGCATAATCTTGGAATAAGCTATATTCCAAGTTTATTACCCATAAATATGCAGTATATGTCCCTTCAGACTAACTGATGCTTCTTGTAACTCCCTACGATTTTAGGAGACTATTTAGCATTTAATAATATCATACCTCATATTGCAAGACTTTCTCATGAACTCTTTATATTTTAGAAGTTTATCAAATTATCAGTTATGACTAGTGTGTCTAGAATAATAATGGTAACTGAAAAGTATCTATTAAACACTATTATGTTTTCTGCTTTTAGAAAAAGAATACAAATCATGTTGTCTGGAAAACCAAACCTTGAGAGATGGCCTTTCACTGGAAATAAATTTAAAAAATAATCAAATAAAATCTCTACTTCTCCATTGGCCTAAATGTATAGACATTTTAGAAAAAATATTTGATTATTTTTTCTAAATAATGCATTTTCTTTCTCAGTTGTAGCTATGTCTAAATGGTCTACTATATCATTGTGTCTCATTTGGCTGCTTACAGGACTCAATAATGTAATCCATCATGCAAGCTTCAAATATTTGGCACATGTTAGGTACTCAGTCAATACTTTTGATTTTTTTCTTTTCATTATTTCTCTTTACTCACCCTTATTGTTACCATCATTATTATTCCCAGGTTTAAAGATGAAGTAAGGATTTTTCTCACATAAATATTCTGAGTTAGGGAATGTAAAATTCATTTGTATTAGTAGTAACATCACTCTTTACCTGAGAATTTTCGTGTGTGTATGGGTTTTCTGGGAATTGAATCCAGAGTCTTCCATGTGGTAGACAAGTGTTCTAGTATTGAGCCATATACACAGCCCATCTTGAGAACCCTGTTTTCTTTTATCTTTTTTAAAAACATTCTGTTACTGCATAATAATTATACATGGTATTGGAGTTCATTTTGACATAATCATACATGCATGGAATATAACTTGTTCCATTTCAGTCCCCAGGAATTCTTCTTTTCCTTCCCTCCTCCCTCCCCTTGCTCCCCATCCTCTCCTCTACTGATTTTCCTTCTATTTATTTACTGTTTTCTAATTGGTTTTATATATATATATATATATATTATACACACACACACACACACACACACACACACATACACAAAGGAGACATTCAGACATTCACCGTGGTACATTCATATATGTACATAGCATAATTTGGTCAAGTTCATTCCACAGTCCCTCCCTTTCTTTATTCCTCCTTCCTCCTCCTTCATCATTCTCCTCTGCTTCACTGATTTTTATATTCATGACATATACCTCCCTTTTATATTTTTCTCTAGCTGCCAAATGTAAGAGTAAACATTTGACCTTTGATTTTCTGAATCCGGTTTATTTCGCTTAGCATGATGTTCTCCATTTGAATCCATTTGCCAGCCATTGCCATAATTTCATTCTTCTTTATGGCCAAGTAAAACTCCATTGCATGATACACACACACACACATACACACACACATATACATATATATATATATATATATTTATATATATGTATCTACACATACATGTGTGTATATATATATATATATATATATATATATATATCCCATTTGCAAATATATATATATTACATTTTCTTTATCCATTCACCTATTGATGGGCATCTGTGCTGCGTCTATTATAACTTCTATAACTTTTATAATTGCTTGACTATTATGAATTGTGCTGCTATAAACATTGATGTTGCTGTATCACTACTGTATGCTTATTTTAGTTCTTTTGGATAAATACTGAGAGATGGAATAGCTGGGTCATATTGTGGTTGTATTCCTAGTTTTTTTAAGAAATCACTATACTGCTTTCTAAAGTGATTGTACTAAATTGAAGTCCTACCAATGTATGAGTGTATTTTTCCCTATATTTTCACCAGCAGTTATTATTATTTTTATTCTTTATAATTGCCATTCTTAGTAGAGTGAGATAAAATCTCAATATAGTTTTTATTTGCATTTCCTTGATAGCTAGGGATGTTGAATATTTTTCCTATATTTGTTCACCATTTGTATTTTTTTTGAGAAATGTCCTGATCTTTGGCTCATTTACTGATTGAGTTATTTGGTTTTTGGGTGTTAAGCATTTTTACTTCCTTATTCTGGATATTAATTCCCTGTTGGAAGAGTAGCATGCAAACATCTTCTCCCACTCTCTTCATGTTCTTGTTTTCTTTGCTGTGCAGGGGTTTTTAACTTGATGTAGTCCCATGTATTGATTCTTGGTTTTATTTCTTGAGCTTTAAGGATTTATTTTTATTTTCAACTCTTTATGGGAGGAGAGAGAGAAAGAGAGAGAGAGAGAGACTAAGATAGAGACTGATGGACACAGAGAGCTTAAGCCAGAATATTGGCATTAAATGTCTTTCATTAAATAAACATTATATTTCAATTCTAATTTACAAATACTGAGATGCAAATAATCAGAAATAAACAGACTGGTAGATAGAACAAAATAATGCATTTAAATAAATTATGTTTAAGATGACTTTGAAACATTAATATATAGTTCTTGTTTTTAAGTTTGCATTTAGAGTGCAATACGAAGCTGTGATAAATTCTATTAAAAAAATCACCTAGGAAATTAGTGGAGAAGGGGCACCTGGACTAAGTTCTGGCATCTTCCAATATTTAAAGGTAATAAAGAGGAAGAATAAACAGCAAAGAGAACTGAGATCGAACAGCCATGTGTTAGCATGGACAACAGGAGTCTGTTACCCTAAAGTCAAAGGAAGAACTTTTTTTAAAAACTTTTTTAAGGTAAAGAGACAGAAGAAACTGAAAAAAAGCTATGGAATTTGGAAAGAAAGAAGCTGTTGGTGACCTAAACAAGTACAATTCATTTTTACTAAAGATTTAAAAGCCTGATTTCAATGAACTCAAGAAGAGAATATAAAAATGGACAGTGTAGACAACACTGAGAACTTTAGGTAGAAGGAGAAGGTAAATAGAGTTGTAAAAACTCTGTAGTATATTTTTAAGTAAGTGTACTTAATAAAATATTGTCTGTAGATGTAGCCATCTTTACATATACACTAATTTCGTTAATTCAGTGTAGGAACATTAAATATATTTTTACTCAATATTTTAATTCTAGCAAGCAGTGTGATTTAGGCAAGTATATTGAAGCTAACTTCATAAGCATGCTCTAAAACAAATTATCTACTCATTCATAACCATTGAGATTATTTAGTAATAGGACCAAATACTTTATCAAACTGTTGGAATTTATTATTATAAATTAATAAAATAAAACAAAATTGTGAAGATTTCATAAATAAAAATATGTACCATTATGTTCTTTTAAAATGTTTCTATCTTTACTAAATTATAATTGAAAAATAAGATGGCATATGTTTAAGGTGTGCAGTTTAACTTTTTTATCAGTGTTCATTATTTATACAGAATGGTGAGTTTCACCATTGTATATTTATGCAGACATAAAAGTACAATTTGCTCAACTTCCCTTCCTCTGATTCCCTCCCCAAAGTACAGAATGCTTTACAAATTTGCATGTCCATAGCTGTGCAGGGGCCATACTATTTATTTCTGTATCATTCAAAATTTTACTCCAATTTTAGTGTATGTGCTGCCAAAGCAAGCACTTGATATTATCATATGCACATGCTTTGTGAAATAATTGCCATAATTGAGCTAATTAGCATATACGTCACCTTATAGTTACTTTCTTTTTTTCAGTAATAAGAACACTTCAAGTCTACCCTCTTAGCAGATTTCAAGCACAAAAAACATTAGCAACTGTAATCTTATAGCTATATATTAGACTTCCAAAATTTCTTCAACTTGTATAACTGAAATTTTGTTACACTTTGATGCACATTTCTTCATTTCCTTCTTCTCTGAGACCCTGCCACAGTTCTAATTTCTGCTTCTATTGGGTTGACTTTAAAAAATTTCACATACAAGGGAGAGCTTGATTTATTTTAGCAGTATAATATACTTGAGGATCATGCATGTTGTCTCAAATGGCAGAACCCAGTAGTTGTTCTATCCCATCAGTGGCCTGACTAGTGGCAGTGGGAGCTGCAGAAAAATTTCCAGACTCAGCTGGAGTACTCAGCTGAACAGGTACAGGTGACACCTTCCTGCCTTCAGACCAGCCTCAGGCCTAGCAGTATATTGAGGACCTGGAGCTGTCCATAAACCCTGAAATTCATTCTTGGTCTATATGACAATTTTTAGTCCATTTCTCTATTGAGAAGTATTTAGGTTGCTTTTGTATCCTGGCTATTTTGAGTAATATCACAACAAATGTCAGAATGCAGGTAACTTTTTAGAGATATTTATCTCAATTTCTTTGGACACATACCCTGGAATGAGAGTGTTGGATAATAATTATCTTCTTGTTTCTTTAGGAAACTCCATACTCTTTTATATTTTGGCTATGCCAGTGTACATTCTAACCAATAATGTCCAAGAGTTAGTTTTCTGGTGGTGGTTTATTTGCCATTCTTCATGACCCTGCTTCTTTGTGTTCATGTGCATCTGAAGGAGCAGTCACCTCTTCCAGTCTTCACAGGCTGGGTTCTGAGGGAAAAACCTTCACTAGTTGGCCATATTAGAAACTCCTGGCTGGTTGGATGGCAGAATCCATGGGATAGCCAGCTGGCAGTGTTGGCAGAGCCTAATGCCAGGATCTATGGGATCTGTGGGCAAGACCACTGAAGGCAAGGAAGGATGGGGAGCCATACTTACAGGTATGAAGAGCTGACATCTGAAATGCAGGCACTGAGGGCTGCCTCCAGAGGTGCATCTTGATGGAATTAGAACTGAGCTCATGTGTGGTAGAGGTGAAATTTTTTTTGGTAGGAAAACAAGGATTATTCAGGATTTGAGTTGGGTTTGCCATCAGTGAGCTTGCTACTGGGCCTTGGATGGTCATGACTTCTGATTGTCATCAGATATTACAGGACTGCTTCTGGAGCCACTCTCAAGCAGAGAGGGGTTCCTTCCACATCTAGGTTTTAGTCAGCTATATATGAGCCTACAGTTGGGGGATGCTAATATATGTGGTTACTCCTAGATCCTCAGGAAGGTCCTCAGGAAGGTCCTCAGAAAGGAACTGATGTTGAAGAGGGCCAGAGCAGATTCCACAAGAGAATGTGACTGATTTCCAATCAGCTGTGAGAACTTCAATCGGAGGTGTGGACCTATCTTCTCAAAGTAGCTTTCCTAAATTTTGGATATCACTGGGGTTATTGCAAACTTTTACCTGGGTTTTCCAGTTTTTACAAATGTACTTTTGTTTTTGACAATCATGGATGGTTGACAAATCAGTGCTTTGTGGATGAACAGGTGATATAACTCCATTCTGATCTTAAAATTAAAGTACAAAATTAAAAAAAAAAAACTTTAAAAGTATTATTTTAAGAGACATGTGTATGAATGCTTCTAATATTTCAGTTCTGATTTTCTCTTCATATTTTATCAGTGTGCACATTACACTGCATTGATTTTAATTTGATGAAATATTTAGAGTGATTATCAAATCATTTACTAATAAAATGCAAGTTTTTTTTAAAGATTGTATATTCTCATGAGATCAGAAACAAAATATATCAACATATAGTTACCATTATTTTTCCATAAGTTTATTTTTTTGAGTAATTCTGAAAGTATTTTTCTTGTTTTTTCTTTTCTTTTTATCATTCCCTGGCAGGGAATGATATTATTTTGTTGCAGGAAGAAAAAAAGGGTTATTTTTAGAAAAAGATACATCATGGAATTTTACTGCAAAAATGTATGAATTATTGTATTTTTTCTACACAATATTTTCTAAACTGCATTTGCTGTAGGATACTATAGAAGGTCAGATAAACCCTGTAGCAGTGACAATATTTCACATTCAAGAACAAAACAATAACAAAAATAATAATTATTTCATAATATTTCTGAGATTTAAATTAATACTGATTATTGTTTTTCTGTTTCAATAATCATTATTATATTCTTTTACATTATATTTTGAAATTTTAAAGCATTTGCTTTTCTGTAATGATAAACATTATTTTGGAGTAATTTTGTTAGAATGGTTCTGAATATCTTAAAGTCATACAACATAATTACTCCTATGACATAATATTTTAGAAAAAGTCAAATGGAAATTAAAAATTCTGTTAAAAATTTCCTAATAGAGTGACAGTTATAAAACAGAGTTTTGTTTTTATTTTTACAACAGTAAAAACATTTACCATGAGATCTACCTCCTAAACAATTTTTAGGTGTACAATGCAATATTGTAGACTGTAGTATCATAAACAGTAACCTTCTAAACAATTTTTAGGTGTACAATGCAATATTGTTGACTGTAGTATCATAAGTACAGAAAAGATAAAGTTTACCTAACTATAAAAGTATATATTGACCACCTAATATTTGCAAGGCTCTTAAACTGACTATGAAATATTATTATGGGAAATACATACTCTATCCTTACCACAAAAATTAATAATTTTTGTTTATGACTGAGTTATATTCAATTGTGTGTTTTTACTATTTTTCAATCCGTTCATCTGTGAATTTCGTTTGCAATGACATGAATGGACCTGGAGTACATAATATTCAATGAAATAATTGAGACACAGGAAAACAAATACTACATGATGTCAGTCATGTGGAATCTAAAAAATATGATCTCATAGAAGTTGAGAGTTAGAACAGTGGTTACCAGTGACTGGGGACAATAGGAAGAAAGAAGATGAAAAGAGATTGGTTAACAGGTATAATATTACATTTAAATAAAAGTAATAAGTTCTGGTCTTCTATGGCACAAAAGGATATATATAAGTAGTAATAAGTAATAATGTATTATAATGCATGGTTGTTTTAATTTTTAAAATTGAGTAATGGCAACTTTCTAAAGAACTATTAGTACAAATCGAATTTTTATTATCACAATATTTTTTGTGTTTTTGAAATATATCCATTCTTGTCATTGATAAGTCTCTAACTTTCCTATGTCAACTATAATGATCATCTTGTAATGCAGCAGATGCTCTTTAATGTTACTTAGGAATATAAATAGGAAAAATTGAATTCATATTTTCTTTTAATATTATGGGCATTTTAAATTATTTTCTCTTTTTACAGATGTCACAGATGAAAAATATAACATGGCATATAAGTATTAATGGATAGTTATTACAGATGTATTATGCAAATAATAGAGTAATGGTCTAGAAGTATAAATGTTAATCCATATACTTAATAAAATCTATAATATGTCTATATGCCCCATTATTGCATTTTAAATGTAAACATAAAGTGATGACCAACTAAAGATAATATAAATGTACTTTTTAAAAAACCAGTTAAATATATATGCACATTCAAACATAAGCACACACACATACATGCATTATATATGTGTCTGTTTACCAATGAAATATTCAAAAGGGATGGTTTGCCACTTATAACATATTAGAAACAACCCAACAAGAAGCCCAAATCATGTCATTTTATCCTTAGGAATTGAATGTAAAGGTAAATATGAAATGATTATTTATTTTCTGAGAATGCTTTTATAATTTAAATTGTAGTAAAATATCACAATGTATATTTGCCAGCCTAACCTGTTTTTTTGGTGGGGGGTACCTGGGATTGACCTCACGGGCATTCAACCACTGAGCCACATTTCCAGCCCTGTTTTGTATTTAATTTAGAGACAGGGTCTCACTGAGTTGCTTAGCGTCTGGCTGTTGCTGAGGCTGGCTTTGAACTCGAGATCCTCCTGCCTCAGCCTCTCAGGTCACTGGGATTACAGGATGGTGCAACCATGCCTGGTCAGCCTAATCGTTTTTAAGAGTGCACTGCAGTTCTAGTAGTAAGTATATTCACAGTTTTGTGCACTAATCACTAGAACTTTTGCATCTGTCAAAAATTAAACTCTACATTGATTCAACCATAAAACTGCATTTTCCATTTCCTCAAATTCCTGACAACCATCATTTCACTTACTGTTTCTATAGTTTCAGTATTTTCTATACTTCACATAAATGAGATCAGGCATGATTTTCATTTTTCTGACAGAATTTTTCCACTTAACATAATATCCTCAACATTCATCCATGTTGTACTGTAGTTGGGAATTTTCTTTCTTTATAATGCTTAATAATATTCTATTGTGTGTATTTATATGTATATGTGTATGTATGTGTGTATGTGTGTGTAAACTTAATTCATCTAATGGTGGAAATTTGTATTATTTCCACCTTTGGGTTATTGGAAATAATTCTGCTATAAATGTGGATATTGATATTGGATATATTAATATCCAATAATGTGAGACATTGTTCTTCTATTCAAGATTGTTTTGCTTCTTTAGAGTTCCTTGAGATTCCGTTAATTTTAGGATGTATTTTTTTCTATTTTAGCAAAATATTCAGATCTTGATGTGGATTTCCTTAAATATGTACATCATTTTTGATAATATTAACAGTTCTTCATTAAGCCATATATCAACATTAAATATCATTATGTTTCTTTATATATTCTTTGATATCTTTCAGTAATGCTTTATATTTTTGACTATAGAAGTCTTTAAGTTTATTTCCTCAGTGTGTTAGTATTTATGATGCTATCATAAACAGAATAACTTTATTACTTTCCTTTTGGAATTTCATTATGCCTTGACATGAAGTGTTCCCCAAAGACTCATGTGTTGAAGACTTATTCCCCAATGCAGCAATTTTCAGAATTAGTGCTTTTGGGAAGTGAATGGATTATGAGGGCTATGACATTAATAAAAGATCAATCCACTAACAGATCAATAATTTGATAATATTATGGTAAGTTTGGGCCTATTTGGAGTATGTAGGTCAACGGGGATATAATCTGGAAGGTATTTCTTACCCCTGGTCCCTTCCTCTGTCTCTGTTTCCTGGCCACCATTACCTAAGCATCTTTCTTCCACATTCCTTTTCAACCTGATGTTCTGCCTCATGGTAGGTCCAAGCAATGCAGCCTGACAATCGTGATTGAAACTCCTGAAACCATAAGCCAAAATAAATCTTACTTCCTTATAAATAATTTATGTCAGATATTTTGTCACTATGATTAACAGCTGACTAACTGAGTTATATGTCTATTAATATTTTCTGTTTCTACATGATTCATATTGGTGTACTGTGTTAGTAATTTAGTTCATATTTCATAACACTTAGAAATTTTCTCTTATCCTAAGTACTCTTTTCCAATAGTTTATAGCATTATTCTGTAATCTTTTATTATTTCTGTTAAATTTCTTATAATGTCTTCTAATTCTGATTTTATTTATATGATTCTGCTTTCCTTTTTTCTTGGCTTATCTGGCTCAAATTTCATAATTTTTTTAATCTTTCATAGGACAGACTCTTTGCTTCATTAATTTTTTCTCTTTTTTGTTAACTTTTATATGCTACACTTGATTTAAACCATCAGATTGGTAATGTATTAACCAAACTGTCAAGGTAGTGGAGTGATAGTTGCCTATACATGTTAATATAAATATTACTGATATTTCAGATGTTTTTCCTGTTTATTGAGAAAATTTGTCATAAATAAATTCAGATGGTCATCAAAACTAAAATCAGAAATATGTGTAACTAACAAAGATTATTTTTCAATGAAATTATTGGTTTATAACTTCTTCATTGTTAATATTTATTTGAGTTTTGGGGGGAGTGGGTACCAGGAATTAAACTGAGGGGCATACAACCACTGAGCCACCTCCCCAATCCTATTTTGTATTTTATTTAGAGACAGGGTCTCACTGAGTTGTTCAGTGCCTTGCTTTCTCTGAGGCTGGCTTTGAACTTACTATCCTCCTGCCTCAGCCTCCTGAGCCCCTGGGATTACAGGAGTACACCACTGTGCTTGGCTTCATTGTTACATTTTTAAATAAAAGAATTTAAGGGTCTGGGGATATGGCTCAGTTGGTAGAGTGCTTGCTTCACATGCACAAGGCCCTAGGTTCCATCCCCAGCACCACCAAAAAAAAAAAAAAAAAAACCACACACACAAAAAAAATTTAAACATTTTATTTGTTTTTATTCACAATTCATCTTTTGCAGTGTTGGAAATCAAATCCAGGGTCTCCTTTTACATGGGAGGCATCTGATTTAATACTGAGCTACATCTGTAGCCCTGAGTACATTTTAAATGTCTCTTGTAAGACTTTTTATACTCTTCTAGTTTTTACTTTTGTATACTGTATAGTACTATTTACTATAAATACTACTGGTTTTTTTTTTTTTTTGGTACTGGAGATTGAACTCAGGGGCACTTGACCACTGAGCCACATCTCCAGCCCCATTTTGTGTTTTATGTAGAGACAGGGTCTCACTGAGTTGCTTAGCACCTTGCCATTGCTGAGGCTGGCTTTGAACTCATGATTTTCCTGTCTCAGCCTCCCTAAGTGCTGGGATTACAGGCTTGCGCCACCGCGCCCAGCTTTACTATAAATACTATTTTATAGTACTATTAGTATAAAGTATAGTACTATTTACTTGTCATCATAATATATTAATAAATATTGTACAGGCAGAGTTCTTATTTTTCATTGACCTAGTATATTTCATCATTCTTGTCCCATAATATAATAATGATGGTTATACATTTAGAAAAAATAAATAAATATATGGTTAGGCAATTTCATCATTGTATGAACATTGTAGAGTATGCTAACACAAACTAAGATGGGACCATGGTCATATGTGTGATCCATCATTAACTGAAACACCCTTATGTGGTACATAGACATTTATTCAGTAATTTCATATATTTGTTTTCTGCTTTCTGGCTTGTGATTTTTTTTTTACTCCTACATCTATAACTCAAAGTAAAACCCAAAACCTTCAGCATTTTTTCTTGTAGTCCTTCTGTAACCAAAAGAAGAATGAAACCAATTATATGATCTTTGCATCAATATTGTTTCTGCTGCATACATGTGTCATAACTGTCATTGTATCCTAGATGTATAAAAATTCTTTTACCTTTACATTTTAAAGTCTTTTCCTTTTGCATTTTAAAGGCTTAAACTCCAAGCATGACACTTAGCACATGATAAGCATGCATTACAGCATTTTAGTTATAAGCCTTAGAAAATAACTGCATTGTAAGACATTGTGTATTAAAAGTATAATGACTTATAACTATCACAACTATATATATACATATGCTTTTATTCTGCTCTATTAGAGTGCTAGAACAAAAAAGCTGGTTTTATATATTTTAGATTTTAAAAAATATTCACTAATCCAGTAAATCGCTGATATTTGAAAAGTTGCTGCACCATTTTTAATGATTGTTGTTAAGTTAATATTCCAAATGCCAATTTGCTAAAATTAAGTTATTTTAGTTGGGTGTTTTCATTGATATTCAAAATTTATTAGTATTTTTATCATAAACGAGGAAATGCAAAGTTAATTTTATTTCAGTGGATGTTTAGTGTAATATGTTATTTTTATGGTGGCTAACATATATACTCTTTACTGAACAAATTGAAAAAAAGAAAACTGCAGATAAAATTGTCACTTAGATAAAGTGTTTGCAATGAGTTTTTGTGTGTAGTAGAAAGCTGTTTTATATATGCCTGTCATAATGCTGTGTTTGCAGTTCAGTAAATATATGGCTGCAGCCAAATAACTGTGTCAGCAGTTGATTACAGATCAATATGTTCAAAGTACTGCTGAGTGCTGAATTATAAGAAGAAAAAGTTCTGTTTCAGAAACAAACAATATTGATGACTCAAGAAAACAGTTTTATTTAGGATATACTTCAATATTATATGAAATAGTATATTATGTAGCATAAAATAGTTGGCATTTTAAAAACACTGCTCCATTAACTAGTTGTTTTCAAGTTTTTATTTGATTAACTTACTATACAAGATATATTTAAATATAGTCTTATTGTAATACCCTTAAATTAAATACATCCACCAAAGATGCAGGACAAGATGAATATTTTGTTTTATTTATGATATTGCAATGCCCTTTAATTTGGAGATTTTTCAAAGATAATTTTACATGATATTACAATTCAGTGAGTGTACCAACAGATATAAAATATTATTTTGTACTGTACTGTATCCTTACAGCTCAACTATGAGGGTTTTTAAATTTTCAACTATGTTGGTTAATGCTATATTGATTTTAAATGCTGTAAACAATTTAATTTAAATACCCCACTATATTAATAATTTAATTTTTCTTAAAAAACAATTTAATTCTGTGAACATACTTTTTCTTAATAACCCTAAATACAAATAAATTTATGAAACATTTCTTTAATCATTTTCTTCTTAGCACAGGTAAGAGATTCTGGAATAATTATCCTTATTTTTATGGGCAAGAAAACTGATTCTTAGATGATAATAGTTGCATTAAAAATGGATGTTAATAACAATATTCTAAAGATCTGAGATGAACTCTTCTGACTTCCAAATGATCTTTTCACTGAATAAATGAACAAAAACATTAGAAATTGCATTTTTGCTACTATATGCCTGGAAAGTTAGACTACATGAAATTAATTATAAATAGTGTAATGTCGTAGGCCTCTTGAAACATCAATACATCTTTTACATTGTAGAGAGAAAAGATACACCTTCTAAGACAGTAGAGTATAATATGGATCAGTGCCTCTTATGGTGTTAACACATAGCCAGGGTTTTCTTCAATAACTAGTGTTAAAAACAGCAGACTTATTTATGCCAAAGACTAAAACTTGATCACTTCCTCACTACAGAAAAATCAAAACTCAAAGTAAGTCAAAGACCTAAATGTAAGTTCTGAAACTATGAAATTTCTACAATAAAACATCACAGAAGGAACACTTTAGGACATTAGTGTAGGCAATGATTTTGGCTGATAAGGACCTGAAGCCATCATCATTAAAAAGTTAAAAAAAAAAAAAAAAGACAACTGGAATTATATTAAACTAAGGAGTTTCTATACAACAAAGGAACAATTGACAAGTTAAGAGATAGCCTACAAAATAGAAGAAAACATCTGCAAACAAATAATCCAAGGAAAAAATGATTAAAGGTCTTACAAGACATCTCTCTTAAAGAGATGTCCAAATAGCTAACAAAGGAAGAAAAAATAGTTTCAATTATCAGGGAACTGCAATACTGATCTACTCCTCTGTAACTTGCCAATGTCACTCCATATTTTCCTATTTTTAAAATTATTTATTTATTTATTTATTTGCTTATTTATGAGTGTTTTTATTTATTTATTTACTGTGGCACAAGGGATTGAACCCAGGGGCATTTAACTACTGAGTCACATCCTTTTTTTATTATTATTACTTTTTACTTTGAGACAGGGTCTGACTAAGTTGCTTAGGGCCTCCCCACGTTGCTGAGGTTAGCTTTGACATTGTGATCCTTCTGGCTCAGTCTCTCGAGTTGTTAGAATTACAGGTTTGTGCCCCTGCACCAGGCCAGATTTTGCTATTTTAGAACTATCCATGCAAGGTATACTTCAATAGGTATTAGTTCATATACCTCTATGTATACAATGACTTTAGTAATTTTTTCCTGGTGATTACAATGTATTCATATATTTTAGAAAAGTTTGGGACTGCCATCTACTTATAATACTCTCATTTTTCCAAGGAGTTTCAATAATTTCTCTACTGAAAGTTCTGTCTTTTGTTGTTCACATTTTCTTTCATCTTATTAAAACTTTGGATAGAAAAATGTCATGTGAGGAAAGACAGAAAGTTGGCATGAACATAGAACAAAGTGCCAGTTAGTGTTGGTACTATGTCCAACACACACACACACACACACACACACACACACACTCTCAACCAAGCAGAATTCTTGATCTGGCGGCATAAATTAGGATACTTAAATTGAAACATCACTAGTATCATGTGGAGTTGATAATTTCATTATGCTGCTTTCATTGAAACCTCTTGCTTTATGATTGAGAAAAGTGAAGCTGATAATAAATTCATTTATTCAGCATTTTAAAATGTCAAATTATATTGATATAATGATGAATAAGAGTGACATGAATTCCAATTATGATCTAGTGAACAAACGCAAAAGTATCTATATAATTGGACAAATTTGATTTTAAAAAAATCAACCATGATAGAACTCTGGAAGTAGAATCAAGTCACAAAATAATCAGAAAAGAGTTTCTTTGAGAAAAAAAACCAACTATTGAATTGTGGTTAAGGACAATAAAATCTTAGTGTTTTAATTTTGATCTTTTCCTATTCCCAGTAGGCCAGTTAACTAGTTCATTCTGAAAGGTTGGGGAAGGCTAAGAACTACCTACATACTACACAGCATGTCTGTTGATGCAAGGAAGTACATTGTGTTCAAACAGAAAGTCATGCTCCTTTCCAGAAATATTTTGGAACCAAGAGATAATCTGGGAAGTATGTGAATGTAGAAGGGTGAGTGGCTCAGCTATTCTTGTCCGGGGTTGCTTCTGTGGCAGACCCAAGCATACACTTGTTTTGAGTTTAACAGAGGATACTAGAAAGGGTCCAAGACATCAAAAACTCCTTTCTGACTGTGAAAATTGCTAAGTATACACAAGACACATCAGAGGGAAAGTAAAACTCCAGGAAGGCTTAAAAATAACCCAAACTTTTTGAATGTGCTCCTCTATCAATACACAGATCTTTTTTCAGAGTATTCTAGACACACTATTTTGAGCATAACCTGTGTCTAAATTATGGTGAACCTAAATATGTGAAGAGTGTGCTATATATCATCATCAGTGACCACAAACTGCATAGGAGACTGACATTCACAGATTTTCTATGGTGAATTAATTAAGCAAACAGAAAGAACTAAGGCAACAGTTTCATGGGGAAAATGAAAATCTAGATTTGTAATGTTTTCCAAATGCCCAGTTTGCAACTTAAATATTTTTACACACACTGTAAAACTGAAATATATTTACCATGTGTTACAGTTTAGATATGAAGATACGAGGGTCCCCCAAAAGCTCATGTTTAAGACAAAGCAAGGAAATTTAGAGGTTAAATGGGTTATAAGAGGTTTAACCCAATCTTTTCATTGATCCATTGATAAGGATCAAGTAGGAGGTAACTACAGGCAGGTAGAGAGGATGTGGGTCTTGCCTTTGGGGTTTATATTTTGTCTCTAGTGAGTAGAGCTCTCTTTTTTGCCTGATTTTCATGTCTGGAGTTATTTTCCTCCTCTGCACCTTTCCACCACATATGCTACCTTATCTCAGGCCCCGAGCAATGGAGTTGGCCATCTACTGACCTCTGAAACTGGGAGAATCAAATCAATTTTCTTCCTGTAAAATTGTTCTTGTCAGGTCTTTTGGTCACGGGGATAAAAATAACTGACTAAAACACCATGTTTAGTACAAAAACAGTAAATAGAAATTATGAGTAAACTCAGCAACTAGATTAACCTGACAAAAACTTTTAAAGAATATATTATAAATATATTCAAAAAATTAGGGAAAATATTTTAAATAATCAATTGAAAGTAAGACAAAAATAAATCATCAAATTGTGATTTTGAATGAGGAAATAGTGGTTTAAAAGAAAATTAAATAAAATGTTGGAGTTGAAAAGTATAATAATGGAGAAGAAAATGTTGGTATAGTAATAATATTTTTAATATAGTAGAAGGAAAAGTATCAGTGAATTCAAGATAGATTTTGATTAATTCATAATTCTCTCTAGATTTTCCGTGTTTTTGACATTGCTTGAGATCTTTTTTTGGGGAGGGTGGGTTTGAACTCCATGTCATTCAACCACTGAGCCACATCCCCAGGCCTATTTTGTATTTTATTTAGAAGCCAAGTCTCACTGAATTGCTTAGCACCTCTTTTGCTGAGGCTGGCTTTCAACCTGAGATCCTCCTGTCTCAGTATTACAGGTGTGCGCCACTGCACCAGCTGACTGAGATCTGTTTTTTATACCAGAATTACAAGAATGCCTGTTTAGGGAATATATTTGGTTTTATTTATTTATTTATTATTTATTATTGTTTTGCTATTCAAAACAGTATAATAACATCTCATTTTTAGGCAAGTCTTCTACCAGTCACAATAAAAAAAAATGTGTTCTTTTTTCCTTTTATGACATAAACCTAGTCTGTGCATCAATATGGACCCATCTTATCAGCCCGTGGGACTTGGGTGTGGAGTGGAGAAGCACCAGGAATCAATGCAAGTGTAAAGCTCATGCTGTCTGCTGAGCTCTGAATAAAGTACTTTTGCTCTAAGTCAGTATTCTCATGTTGCTTGCTACCATCTATTAAATAGTAGAAAAGAAACTTTCTTGCTGACAAGCATGGTAAAACACCAGAACAACTACAGTTCTTTACAGTTTGAGAAACAAGAATGGTGTGTTGACAAGATCCAGGTTTCGGCCGGGCACAGTAGTGAACACCTCAGGAAGCTGAGTCAGAAAGATCGTGAGTTCAAAGCCAACCTTAGCAAAAGCGAGGCATTAAGCAACTCAGTGAGACCCTGTCTCTAAATAAAATACAAAAAAGGGCTGGGGATGTGGCTCAGTGGTTGAGTGCCTCTGAATTCAATCCCTGGTACCAAAATCAATCATCAATCAATCTAGGTTTCTTTGGGCAGAAACAAATGAAGATTCTTCATGAACTGGATTGGAGGATACAAGAAGATCCATCCCCCAGGTTCTAAAAACAAGAGCTTTTGATCAACTGGTAGGTGAGGTGACCCTCAACCTCAAATCCTTCCCTGATATCAGGTGTGGAATATGACATTTACAAAGCTGCATAAATAGTATTTTATTTCTTACTTTCCTCCAGACAGTAAGACAAATGATCAGAGCTCCCCCAAACAGTTAAAAGTTTATCTAAAATTTAGTAGAATTTTGATTGGTTGAGTAGTATTGCCCTCACTCAAAACTAAAGGTAAATTTTTCTTGTTTGTTGGCATGGATTTCTTTGCTCACTATGTAATTTCCAGTCTCTTGTTATATTAACCTGAACCTCAGATGCTTTATAGAAAAAGTTGGTTCAAGGTGGGGTTTTTATTTAAATGCTTCATAGCTGACAAAAGGACATATGTGCTACCTACTGTGCCATTACAGATAGGTAGGACAAACAGTTTTATGCTTCTGTTAGATGAAGGCATCCAAGTTACCATCCTCCCCACAACCATGATTGGAAAGGAAGCTTGTGTTCAATTGATGGGATTTTTATGTGAGTTCCAATAGAGAAAGGAAGCTAATGTGACAGTGTAGGAGAGGCCTTTAGATGACTAACTGTACTGTTTCTGTGGTTTCTAAATTGGGATATAAATTAAGAGAATAAGATTATATGCACTTCCTTGTACCATAAATGCCCAAGGAATTAACCAATCAGAGAAGAACTACAGGTAGGGAAGGAGTAGGGAGAAAAACTCCACTGCTTCTTGCTACCAATGTGTAGATTAGACTTCACCATGAATATCACCATTGTCCAAAGCTCTTATTGTAGGATGTCTTATTGGTTGGTAAATCAGAAGTCTTTGTCTCATGACCCTTAGAGAAGTTTATGTCAATGGAGGTGAGGAAGGAATCTCCTCTAGATTCAAAAGCTTACTTATTAAGTAATGCTTCTTGGGACTTCAGAGACTGTTTGTAACCAACCTCTTTATCTTTTAATTAAAAAAAACAACAAAGATTACTATCTCTTTTTGGTCCCCAAAGGAAGCCTAACTTCTCATTGGATTCTTTGTGTATTAGAGACAAAATAAGAATCTCTATGATACGTTTTGTCAAATATGACATTAACCAAATGGAGGTAGCCTTCACCAGGAAGCAGCCTCTAGCTGAAGATTTGCCTTATGGTTTTGGCCTTGTTCCCTCTCAAATATGGCTACCAGGTATACTTATTTTGAAAAGCATATGATTCACTTGCTATTAGAATATTGTCATCTCCTGGTCTTATAAATGCTTTGCTATTTCCATCTTTAGGTGAAACTCCTCAGATTCAATGAACAAACCAAGAGAAAAAGACCTGAAAACTTGCTTACTAAATGGAAATGGTATGTTCAAGCACACAGTTGTCCTGGCCCCACCAGTAACTAAGTTTGACGAGTAAAGCTAGCAGTTATTCTCTGGGTAACAAAGTCAGCCCTCAATTTCCTAACATTTCCCTAAATCTCTCATTTACTGAAGGTAATCAAAACTTGAATGTCCTCTAGGGGGTCCTGGTATCTTGGCACTACTGTCTGCTCTATAAGACCAAAGTGGATGTGATCCTCTACTCATTGTGCAAAACCCAAATTTCTGGGCTCTTGCCAAGGATCATTTGAAAAACAACAGACTCGCAAAGTGAAGACTTTCTTCTTTGGAGCTGAAAATCATAGAAACAAATTGTGGCTCCTGATCAAACAGTCTTTGTCACTCATACGGTTGCCCAGAGTGTAATTTCATTCTTCCACAAGACTGAGTAGACCAACATGATGCACAAACCTTGCTCTACACTCTTGATTTTAAAAAACTCTCTCTGCTATTTTGAATTGAGCTGCTATAAACATTGATGTGGCTATGTCACTGTAGTATGCTGATTTTAAGTTCTTTGGGTATATGCTAAGGAATTGGATAGTTGAATCAAATGGTGGTTCCATTCCAAGTTTTCTGTGGAATCTCCATATTGCTTTCCAGAGTGGTTGCATCAATTTGAAGTCCCACCAGCAATATATGAATGTACCTTTTCCTCCACAACCTCACCAACATTTATTATTACTTGTATTGGTAATTGTCATTCTGAATGGAGTGAGGTGGAATCTCAGTGTAGTTTGCTAGAGATGTTGAACTAGAGAATATCATGCTAAGTGAAATAAGCCAGAACCCCAAAACCAAAGGCTGAATGCTTTCCCTGCTATGTGGATGCTAAGCCACAGAAGAAAGGGTGGAAAGAGGAAGAATAGAAGTCTATTGGAATAGACAAAAGGGAAAGAAGAAAAAAAGAGGGAAGGGAAGTAGGAAAGACAGTAGAATTAATCTGACCTAACTTCCCTATTTATGTATAAGAAAACATGACCAGGATAACTCCATATCATGGTCAACTTTAAGAATAAGATCTTGCCCCAGTTCTGCACCAGAGGCCCTGCTGACCAGTGGGAGCACAGGCCAAGGCCCAAGACCAAATTCAGGGACCATAGCAGGAGCCAGGCCAAGAGCAGACCCAAAACTGCTAGCTGCCAATCACAGGGGAATCCAGATCCAGGTGAAGGATTGCCTCAGGGACCCTTGCCAGGGAAGTGGCCTACACAAGACCTGGGATTACTCTCAGTTCCTCACCAGAGCCCCTGCTGACCAACGGGAATACAGGCCAAGGCCCAGGACCACCTTCAGAGATGTCCACAGGAGCCCAGCAAAGATCTGGCCCAAGATTGCTACCTACCAATCTGCTGACCTACAGGGGAACCCAGCCCCAGGTGAATGACTGTCTCTGGGACCTCAGTGGCTGAGGCCCATGATGTCCTCCAATTTAGTGCCAGAGCCCCTGCTGATCCACCAGAGCCCAGGCCCAGGGATAGATCCACCACCTGGAATCCCTGAGGGAGTCCAGGCCAAGATTAGGCCTAGGACTGCCCTCCATCACAGGTCTGTGTGAGATCCCAGGCCCAGGACCACCCCTGCACATAGTGGGGATCCACACAGTTGTTCCCTTCCTCTATCCATCTTGTACACTGCAGCCATTTCCATAGTTCTTCCCATGTAGTAGCCTCTACCTTGTGTCTACAGACAGGGCCTGGAGGCAGCAGCCCACCAAAGCACTGCATCTTCAATCAATCAGCCCAAAGTCATTGTAAGTCCCACACTTTTAGCCCCATCTCTGAAAGTGCATCCATCTTGAACCACTTCCACTGCCATCTTGAGTTACCTCCACTACCACTGCCATCATCTTTAAAGGCAGTAGTGTCCATCTGGGGACACCTGCTGGGGACTAGACGTAAACTCCAAGGTGAGATACAGGTAATCTGTAGTGTCACTACAAGATTATAGAACAGTAACCTCAATACCTCAGATTGGCATTGCAAGAAAGGAAGATACATAATCAACATGTAAAAACAAGGGAAGAAAGTGCCCCAAATAAACCAAGGTACTACATAATAGAATTCATTTTCAGCACAGTTGATGAAATGTCAGAGAAAGAATGTAGAATGTACATAATTAAAATGATCTGTGAATTAAAGAATTACTTAAGGGAGCAAATATAGTCAAAATTAATCACTCCAACAGAGAAATAAGAGAGCAAATAAAGGCAACCATTGATCACACCAACAAAGAGATAAGGGAGCAAATACAGATAGCAAAAGATTACTTTAAGAAAGAGCAGAGATTGTGAAGAAAAACTAATGAGAAATTTTTTAGATGAAGAAAACAATAAACCAACTGATAAACTCCATTGAAAGCATCACCAGCAGACTAGATCACTTGGAAGACAGAACCTTGGATAATGAAGACAAAATATACAATTGTGAAAATCAAGTTGACCATACAGTAGAGATGGTAAGAAACTGTGAACAGAACACACAAGAATTATGGGATAGCATCAAAATACCAACTCTAAGATTTATTGGGATAGAAAAAGGCACAGAATTTCAAACCAAAGGAATATACAATCTCTTCAATGAAATAATATCAGAAAATTTCCCAAACATGAAAAATGAATTGGAAAAATCAAATAGAAGAGAATTACAGGATACCAAATGTACAAAATTTCAACAGATCTACACCAAGACACATTATATGGAAATACCCAACATACAGAATAAGGATAGAATTTTAAAGGCCATAAGAGAAAGAGGAATCAGATTACATATAAGGGGAGACCAACTTGGAGCTCAGCAGATATTTCAACCCAGACCCTAAAAGCCAGGAGATCATGGAACAACATATACTAAGCTCTGAAAGAAAATAGATGCCAACCAAGAATCTTATATTCAGCAAAACTGAGCCTCAGATTTGATGATGAAATAAAAACCTTCCATGATAAACAAAAACTAAAATAATTCAAAGCAAGAAAGCCTGCTCCACAGAACATTCTTGGCAAAATATTCCATGAGGAGAAAATGAAAAAAAACAATGACAACCTGCAAACGGAGGAACTACACTAAAGGAAGACCAATTAGAGAAGAAACCAAGTCAAGGTAAAAGTAAAAAATACATCAAAATAACCAGGATTACAAGTTATATTTCAATAATAATTTTGAATGTGAATGGTTTAAACTCATCAATTAAAAGATATAGACTGACAGAATGGATTAAAAAAAATTCAACAATATGCTGCCTTCAAGTGACTCATCTCACAGGGAAAGACATCCACGAACTGAAAGTGAAAGGGTGGGAAAAAAATGTATCACTCACATGGACTGTGTAAAGAAGCAGGAGATTCCACTCTCATATCAGATAAGGTGGACTTCAAACCAAAGTTAGTGAAAGGGATAAAGAATGACATTTCACACTTCTTAAGGGAATCATACATCAACAGGACATAACAATTATTAATATCTATGCCCCAAACAATGGGGCATTTATGTGTATCAAACAAATCCTTCTCAACTATAAGAATCAAATAGACCATAACACAATAATACCTGGTGACTCTAACACAGGTCTCTCACCACTGGATAGATCTTCCAAACAAAAACTAAACAAAGAAACCACTAACCTCCAGGATATATAAAGAACTCAAAAAACTTAACTCCAAAAAAAACCAAACAACCCAATCAATAAATGAGCAAAAGAAACAATCAATAAAGTGAACAGAAAGCCTACATTCTGGGAACAAATTTTTTGCCACACACACATCTAATAGAGCACAAATCTCCAGGATATATAAAGAATGCAAAAAACTTAACACCAAAAAACCCAAACAACCCAATCAATAAATGGGCTAAAGAGCTGAATAGACACTTCTCAGAAGAAGATATACAATCGATCAACAGATATATAAAAAAATGTTCAACATCTCTAGCAATTTGAGAAATGCAAATCAAAACTACCCTAAGATTTCATCTCATGCCAGTCAGAATGGCAATTATCAAGAATACAAACAACAATAAATATTGGGTAGGATGTAGGGGAAAAGGCATGCTCATACATGGCTGTTGGGACTGCAAATAAATGCAACTAATCTGGAAAGCAGTATGGAGATTCCTTAGAAAACTTGGAATGGAACCACCATTTGACCCAGGTATTCCACTCCTTGGTGTATACCCAAAAGACTTAAAAACAGCATACTACAGTAATACAACCACTTCAATGTTTATAATCACTCAATTCACAATATTTAAACTGTGGAAGCAACTTAGATGCCCTTCAATAGATGAATGGATAAAGAAACTGTGGTATATATACACAATGGAATATTACTCAGCAATAAAAGAGAATAAAATTATGGCATTTGCAGGTAAATTGATGGAGTTGGAGAATATCATGCTAAGTAAAGTAAGGCAATCCCAAAAAACCAAATGCAGAATGTTCTCTCTGATAAATGGATGATGATCCATAATAAGGGAGAGGACATGGGAAGAATGGAGGACTTTGGTGAAAGGGGAGGGAGAAGAGAGGGGGCATGAGGATAATAAAGTTGGTGGAATGAGATGGACATCATAGGCTTAGCTTCATATATGACTGCATAGATGATGTGATTCTAGATCACATACAACCAGAGAAATGAAAGGTTGTGCTCCATCTGTGTACAATGAATCAAAATGTATTCTGCTATCATGTATACCTCAGTACAATAAATAAATCAAAAAATAATTAAAAATGAATAAATAAATGAATAAATAAATAAATTTAGTGACCTCAAGGGGAAAAAAAAGAACACTGGATACATATCTTGTTTGCATTCATTTGACTCTAACATTTTTGTTTCTCAAATTATATGAAGAACATTTCTCCCAACACAGTGTATGAACAAAAGGGAATGTTGTAATACCTCTTTGGATAATTTAATTGTGACTATTCTTTGTTGCTACAACAAAAATTGCGATGTGGTAGTTTCTTAAAGGTTAGTTTTGGAAACACATGGGTGAACTTTTTGTATGTAATTAAATTTAATTCCAATAGTTAAAAAAAAACCTGAATGTTTAGTAGAGAGTGTGCTCTGCATACATAAAGCCCTGTGTTCAATCCCCAGCAGACACACATGCACACACACACATGCACACACCAAAAGAACAAACAAACAAACAAAATCCTGAATTATTTTCCAAGGGAAACAAGAGTTGGAAAATTCAATAACATACTTAAAAATGGGCATTGAATTTATCATTTTTGTATGCAGACTACAGAAGGAAAATAGTAGAGGTATTATTATTATTATTAATATTATTATTATTATTATTATTTAGTAAAAGGATTGAACTCAGGGGTACCTGACCACTGAGCCACATCCCCAGCCCTATTTTGTGTTTATGTAGAGACAGGGTCTCACTGAGTTACTTAGTGCCTCACCTTTGCTGAGGCTGGCTTTGAACTCACGATCCCTTTGTCTCATACTCTCAAACTGCTGGGATTACAGGCTTTTGCCACCATGCCTGACAATAGAGGTAATATTGAAGGAATGAGGACATTAAGAAAAAAATAGACAGGAAATAAAAATGAGTCATTTTCTTTTGTTGTCATAAGATCTCTTCCTATGGATTTCTTCAGGCCCCTCAGGAGTGGGGAATGGAATAAAATGAATACCAGAAATACAACTTTTTATTCAGCAGTTGCCTGAAAGTCAAAGACTCTTTGTCAAAGCTTTCCTTTTTGTTGATTATTAATGTTGCCGGTGAAATTAGTCTTTTTATTCTGGGTTCGATCTTGTACAAATCTCTCTTCCAATTTTTATGTGTAATTGAAAAGTCCTGTACCTACTTCTCTTTTATCCTAGTCTGACAGCATTTTTTCATATTAGTTAATAATTTAAGTTATTTTGTTTGCCTTCTTAGAATAAATATATTTTCAAAGGTTAAAAAAAAAAGACTAGGATCCTAATTAGGATAAGTTATACTCCATGTAAGTACAACATGTCAAAATACACTTTGCTATCATATATATCTAAAAAGAATAACAACAAAAACAAAAGCTCTCTCTGGAAGCTATATCTCTGAGCTTACCAAAGCTGACCCTTTCATTTTGTGTAGCTTCATTGCAAAGGATTTTTTCCTTCTTACACAGACAGATTGACTACTTTGGATATCTGATCTCCTTTCTGGACTGTTGGTTATGTCTGACCACTGTTGATAGTATTTAAAGCTTTTAAACAATTAACTGGGCATATCAATGTGGCTCTTCAACATAAATACTGGATATATGTTTGGCTTCCTATACCATTTCCAGTTTGACAATGCTTTGCTTTTTTCTGAAAAGCTATTACATATATAAAATAGTTTCACTCTGCCTCTATCATCTCCTCTTATTTCACAAATTTAGCAAGGCATCCTTGTTGTTTAAGGGAGTTAGTCTCAGTAAATGACAATTCTCCTATGCTGTATTCTGGCTAATAAAGAGGAGGAGTTTAAATGGATCTATGATAAAATTCAGTATGTCCCCAAGACCATTCTACTTTTTAATATCCTTATTATATTTATATACTTATAGCAACTTCTTGTTAGACTACTTAGCACATGCTCTGGATGACAGCCTGGCCAACAGGAGATTGCAGGAAATGAAAATTAATCCTCTTTCCATTTTATTAAAATTTCTCTCTCACACATGTACGTTCTTTAAGAAGATCTGAATAAAACTAGGGAATCATTTTGTAAGTTATAGCTACTGGAATGGGACTCAGAATTTTGTGGCTTTGAAAAACTGGCATCCAGTAAAAATCAC
>PVHX01008206.1:0-85119 GCA_004024805.1 Geosciurus inauris | reverse complement strand
GTCTCACTGAGTTGCTTAGCACCTTGCCATTGCTGAGGCTGGCTTTGAACTCGCGATTTTCCTGTCTCAGCCTCCCTGAGTGCTGGGATTACAGGCTTGAGCCACCGCGCCCGGCTAAACTGTTGTTCTTATGTGAACAAGTTTTCTCAGTAGTAACATCTATAAAAATAAAACCTAAAAAATGAATTTAATGTAGATTCTGTCTTTAGCAACAAGTAAATATTCATGTATGGAAATATGCAAATGATTTTTAATGATTCATCTTTTAAAAGAGGTAGTTCTAATAAAATTCTCTGGTTATGTTTAATCATTATTTATCATGAAATTAACATACTTATTGTTTGGCCAATTGTGTTTTATAGTAATTATAATCCAGAAGGATTTTTTGCTAATATGTAGAGCCTGTTATCACAGAAAAATGTGATAGTGAGATGATAATAAAAGGCTTCCAAACAACAACAAATTTGTACTAAGTTTGTCTCACTTCCCTTCAATAAAGCAAGCTGAAAAAAAAACAGGATAAAATTCTCTGGGGAAAAGTGAAATGGAAATGAAAGTTCAGGGAGAAAAAAAATAATCTAAAATTGTCATCTATTAGAAAAGAACTTTTCAGCAGTATGGTGATTCCTTAGAAAACTTGGAATGGAACCACCATTTGACCCAGCTATCCTACTCCTTGGTCTATACTCAGAGGACTTAAAAACAGCATACTACAGTGATGCAGCCACTTCAATGTTTATAGCAGCTTAATTCACAATAGCTAAACTGTGGAAGCAACCTAGATGCCCTTCAAAAGATGAATAGGTAAAGAAATTATGCTATATATACACAATGGAATATTACTCAGCAATAAAAGAGAATAAAATCATGGCATTTGCAGGAAAATGGATGGAGTTGGAGAATATCATGCTAAGCAAAGTAAGCCAATCCCAAAAAACCAAAGGCCGAATGTTCTCTCTGATAAGTGGATGCTGATCCATAATGTGGGAGGGGCCATGGGAAGAATGGAGGAACTTTGGTCAAAGGGGAGGGAGGGGAGAGAATATGGAGGCAGGAAAGATGGTGGAATGCGATGGACACCAATGCCCTAAGTTCATGGATGACTGCACGTATGGTGTGACTCTACATCGTGTACAACCAGAGAAATGAAAAGTTGTGCTCCATTTGTGTACAATGAATCAAAATGCATTCTGCTGTCATGTATGCCTAATTAGAATAAAAAATATATATATAAAAAAGAGCTTTTCATTTGCATAATACAGAATGACAGCCTAGTGTTTGGGTAAGCTTTTTCACTGCTGCAACTAAAAGACCTGACCAGAACAATTGTAGAGGAGGAAAAGTTTATTTGGAGCTGGGCGCAGTGGCGCACGCCTGTAATCCCAGCACTTAGGGAGGCTGACACAGGAGAATCGCGAGTTCAAAGCCAGCCTCAGCAACAGCGAGGCGCTAAGCAACTCAGCGAGACCCTGTCTCTACATAAAACACAAAATAGGGCTGGGGAGGTGGCTTAGTGGTCGAGTGCCCCTGAGTTCAAACCCCAGTACCAAAAAACAGTTTATTTGGGACTCCTAGTTTCAGAGATCTCAATCCATAGATTGCAGGCTCCATTCTTCGGGACTCAAGGTGAGGTTGAACATCATGGCAGAAATGTGGTGGAGGGAAGCAGCTCACATGATGATCAACCAGCAGAGACTCCATTTGCCAGACACAAAATATGTACCCCAGAAGCACACCCCCCAGTGACCCGCCTCCTCCAGCCACACCCTACCACCCTTCAGTCACCACTCACTCGATCCTGTCAGGGGATTGATTCACTGGTTGGGTTAAGGCTCTCCTGACCCCATCATTTCTCCTTTAAACCTTCCTCATGGTCTCACACACGAGCTCTGGGGGGACACCGTACATCCAAACTATAACACAGGTACAAGGCCATGGATTCCATCCCCAGCACTGGAAAGAGGGGAGAGGAGAGAGGGGAAGAGAAGGGAGGAGAGGAAGGAGGAGAGGTAAGAAAGGAAGGGAGGGAGGGAGGAAGGACAGCCCATAAATTACTTTGTAACTTTCTAGCTTCAAGTTTTCTGGAATATACCAAAGTAAAAGCAAGTCCTCAATAGAAAGAGACAGTTGGCTTCATGGTGCTAGACGTCAACATTTGATTAGACCCTCCTCCAATCACCCAGGCAACCACCTGGCGTCAGACACCGATGTAAGTCAAAACACAACCAGACCAGGACCTCTAATGGGGAACAGGATCTTGCTATTTCCCAGTCCTGAAGGAAGTCCAGCTGGATCATAGTCCCTCTGGATCACACATATGCCACGTAATTATGTACCCTAATAAGAAGTTGACCTTCAGCCCTGATGACACATCTCGTCTGGAGATGGCCAGCACTCTGCCTGAACGTGCCCACCCTCACCTCTGCTTTCTGTGCTCTTCCTCTCTTCACTAAAACCTGGTGCAGCCTTAAATTCTTTCCGTGACATGTCAAGAGCCTGGAAGGTCTTAGTAGAGGTTCCCTCTGCCTCTGGAGAGGGCTCCTGAGACCCTGTGTCACACGGGTGACACAGCCTGATTATCACCTGGACAAATGGCCAGTGGGAATATTGCGAAAATGTTAGACATACCACGGGACAGACCAGCGTCAGGACTACGTTCATTGCTGGCCTTGAAAGCCACTTACTCTAAGGATGGGTCTTTGGTGGTACTTCAGTTGTGGAACTTTTGGTCCCCTCTTTGGCCCTCTAGCATGAGTGCCAGCACATCATCTCAACGTGGGCATCGTTTCCTTCCAACTATCTAAACTCGATCCATTATCAGGGACGAGCTTTAAGGCCCCTTCTCAGGGTGGTGATACTGACTCCCAGCAGAGCGCTTATATCAACCAACAGTCCTTTAACCACAGAACAGTCCAGCACCCCAAGCCCTGGTTCAGATGCTCAAGGAGCATCACCCAGCAGGTGCTTCTGGGCCTTGCCAGTACATGAGTCTGGTCCTGCGGCTCCTTCAGTGAATAATCCCTTTCCCCCCTCAGCAGAGCTGGCCCTTCCCCCAAGTAGACCATGCAGAGACTTGACCCTGGTATTGGTCTAGTGTTCAGAAGGGGATGCAGAGGAAGACTTTGTTTTCCCTTTGAGACAGTCTTTTTGCATTGCCCAGGCTAGTCTTGAATTCATGGGCTCAAGGGACCCTCCTGCCTCAGCCTTCCAAATAGCTGGAACTATAGGTTCACACCACTGCTCCCTGCGGAAGATCCTGGGGGAGCCAGAGATTGTTTGCAGGTTGCCTGCCTCAGTTCCAGACCCTACATTTGCAAAGAGGGTCTGCTATCACCGTTAGCAAGGGGAGACTGACTCACTTCTGCCTGCTGGGATCGTTCAGGAATCTAGGGTTAAATGTTTGGTTTTGGTTTTGGTTTTCTGTACCAGGACTGAACCCAGGGATGCTCTACCACTAAGCCACACACCCCCCTTTTATTTTTTATTTTGAGACAAGAGCTCACTCAGTTGCCCAGGCTGGCCTTGAACTCGTGATCTTCCTGCCTCAGCCTCCCAAGACACTGGGATCACAGGCGTGCACCACCGTGTCCTACAATGGTAGTCTTTTTAAAATGCCAGAGACCTTCACATCTTTGCTTTAAATTGGTAACTGTCTGACCTGAACCTCTTTGCTCTCTTTCATGCAGTTAGCAATGTCCAGCAACACTATGCTATCCTGTAGTCCTTCAAACTGCGGGGGCTTCTGTATTGCACACGCCAGGGCGACTCTCTTCAGCTGTATCCACTTCTGATCTCCCACAAAGGTGTGTTGGTAACACACTGCTACAGCATACCAGGTGTTAGTGACGTGACTCCATCGGTAATAGGGTCCCTATTTGCCATCTGAATTCCAAAATCTCATCCTCAGAGTCTTTTCCCTAAGACCATCCCCAGTTCCAGCTGTCGGAAGTGGAGCTGTCTAGAGGCAGCCTATGAAATGAGAGTTTCCGAGCTAGTGATCTGCTTACGTAAATGCTCCCCGGAGCCACTGGGAAGGGAAAGGAGAACAGGGTGGGGAGGAGGAAAGCAAAGGGAGGGCACTCACGTCTCAAGCAGACTCCATGGGAGGGACTTCCGCGGGCCCCACAGGGGACTTTGGATTGTAAATCGTGCTCAGAGTCGCCCTGACTGTGGCCAGGGAGCTGGGCTTTCGCGCTGGCACTGGCTGGGTCGCTGGGGCCGGGACCTTCCCCGGGTGGGCGGATGCACATTCCCAGCACTTCCCCCTCTGTGCCTGCTGGAAGCCCCAGAGCAGGCGCCTGAAGAGAGTCCCAGGTGTAGACTGTTGAAAGCCAAGGCCACCGACGCTAGGAGTGGGGAGCCCGGCTCGGGGAGCAGCTCAGTGGTCGGACATTCTGTGAGCATGAGCATGGTTCAGTCCCCATCACCAAAAAATGGTAAGGGGCGACCTGGTGGAACGCCCTCGGCACCCACCACATCCTCCTTCCCTCCTTCCCTCTGCACACCTCCAACCCTGGAGGAGCCACATGCACCCTAGTTAGTGGGGAGGAGGAGGAGCTCCAAGTGATAGAAATGGAGAAAGAGTCACAACTTGTTCTCAATGACTGCAGGGGGCCAGAGAGAGGCGTTCCAAACGGTTCACTAGTGAGCATCCTGCCACCTGGGGGGTGTGTGTGTTTGTGGTGACAGGAGGCTCACGCCACAGGACAGTGCCCCACCACAGAGCTGCGCCCAGCCCAGCCTGCCTTCTTCACTACAGGCTTTGACGTGGAGCTCAAGCCTGAACTGCATGAGTTTTAAGTCAAATGAGAAAGTAAAACTTAGTAACTAGATCTGACCGAAGAATTTTGGAAAGGCTGTGAGACAGCGAGAGATGTTTATCAGCATGGCAGGTGGAAAAGATTTTACCCAGCACAGCACATAGGTAGTTATGTGAAAGAATAAGTTTCCTGACCAAAAAAAACCCCTGAAAATAGCCAAAATATCTGTGTAATACTGGTTAAGTAGATTATATATTCATAGATTTGTTGGTTAGTTAGCCATTTAAAACCATGTTTACTGACATAGTTAAATGTTCATCACATAGGGCTGGGGTGTGGCCCAGGGTGCCTCGCATGGACAAGGTCCAGGGTTCCATGTCCAGACAGAAAAAATGAATCTATATCATAATATAATGTAAGTGACAAAGGATGTGACGCGGTGAGAATTTCCCATCAATTACCTGGATCAGTGTAAAGACCCTACTAATCATCCTCCACCAGGTCTGTGCCCCTCCAACACACTCTTTGCAGTGCAGCTGGTCACCGTCTACAATCCAAAGCTGGTGTCACACCTCTTCTCAGGGTCAGATCGTCATAGTTTACATCTCTCTCTTTCTGCTCCAGCTTCTCTAGCTTGATTTTTCACAATTATCCACCTCATACTCTATTTTCAAATCCATATCTCAGCCCAGATATTTCCTCTGAGCTCCAGATGTGTGTAGCCAGTGCCGTCCTTCCTTGGATGTCTTAAGAGGGTTGTCTTACAGGAGAATTGCAAGTTCAAAGCCAGCCTCAGCAATGACGAGGCGCTAAGCAACTCAGTGAGACCCTGTCTCTACATAGAACACAAAATAGGGCTGAGGATGTGGCTCAGTGGTCAAGTACCCCCTTTATTTTTTTAAGTTCTCACTTTAAAATTGAACCTCCAATTCCTTTTCTTCACCACACCAAATTTTCTCCTTTGCCAATCTTTTCTAACTCAACAAATGAAACCGCTACCCACCTGGGCAGCAAAGCCAGAAATTCCGGAATCATCCTTGTGAATGTCAGCTCCTTCCTGACTTCAACTTGAAATTGGCTCTTCCTGGTCTCCCCAGTTCCTTGGTACATCACCATATGCCAGTCTCTTACGTCCCATCTCTGACTGGCCTATACTGGGACAGTGCCCCGCTGACCTTCCTAACAGAAATTCAGATCGAGTCGCTTTGTTCCCCATGTCCTGAACAGCAAGAGACCTTGTTGCTCTGCTGTGTCAGCAGTTTCCTAGTCTGTCCCCTCTCCTCCTGGGATTGGCAAAGTGCTCAGCAAACTTTCTCCAACCTCATCAACCCCATCAATTGCACCCAAATTAATTTCTAATCGTCAATTTCTAACTGTCATCAGTGTTAGGACTGGTCTCACTGGAAGAGGAAGTTCTGTTTTTAACTAGATGTACTTGCTAATCAGAGCTAGCAGACACCTCCGGTGCCAGCGCCGAGACTGGGCGCCTCTGGCATTGCAACTTGCTGGCCCCTGGGCACTTCAGGAACAAAGTCTAAAAAGTCTCACTCCCTATCCTTATGGAGTCTGAAATCTTCTGAAAATCTCAAGCCTTTGTGGACCATATGCTCATTCAACATGATCTCAATCCTTCTGAGCCAGTCCCTTGAATTGCTAAGACCATGATGTCAACTGTCCTTCCCCTGGAATTCCTTCCTATTCTTCTCACTGCCCTCAGGGTAAAGGTGTCTTAACCTGGCGTGCTCATTGGTTGCGATGCTCTCTCCAGCCTCATGACATTTCAACCATTTACCCTAAACTATGTCCCAATCTGTGCATACGTGTTGCTGGGCACGTCCTAGCTTGTCCTCCAAGACTCAGTGCTACCTCCTCCAGGAACTCCTCCTCCCTGGTTCTCCCAGGCACACCAGCCCGCACTGACGCTCAGTGTTTCCAGATTTATTTCTTCACTGGGCAGACTTGTTGCAGACGGTGTCTATGTCTTACTCATTTCAGCATCTGAGGACTTTTGGGAACCCTCTTCAGAGGGTTGGTTAATATGCGTGATGACTCATTTCCCAAGTTCCGTGCACCCCCAATGCAGTGTTCTCCTGCCAGTCTCCTGAATTCTTGGAACTCGGGTCTCCTTTCCTGCCCTACCTGGCAGGCAGGCCGGAGGCTCATTTATTTGCATCGCTTGACAGTAATCAATGCTGTGTCCACAATGCTGGCAGGAGTTCACAGGCCACATGACACTGTGACTGGCTTGTCCCTGCTGGTGAGCAGCTTTCCAGGAGAGAGCGAGCTCAGGGCTGGAGGCAGCAGGGGCTCTTTGCTGTTTTATGTGCTGTCAATTCCTGTGACATTTCATGAAGAACATGAATGCCTTCTCAGAATGAAGTTTTCAAATGCGCAATATAAAGCACATTGATTACAAAATGAAACTGGTCAAAATAAAAAGGTTATCAAAATATCAGAAAAATACACACACACATACCCTGTTAATATAGAAGACATATGTTATGTGATATATAGATATATATAAAACAAGATCTAATGATACAGGTTTAATAAATACTATAATTTAAAAATGATGCCCAGAAATGATCATTTGAGATGTCTGAAGCCACCGCAATGTGGTAGGAAATACCTGTCACTTCTGTTGGTGACACAGTTTCAGGGACTCCCCATATCACGGGGGTTTGTGGCTCACATCCACAGTGAAAAGGCATACCGACTCTCAGTTTGAGATCAGGAAAACTAAAGAACACATCTTTTGCCATCCGAGTACAAGGACACCCGAAATTCAGCCTTGGACTCCCAGTTAAGAACTCGAGTGGCTGTTGAGAGGCATGGCAGACAAATCTGTTCAGAGATGACAGCAATGGCAAGTGGTTGGCTGTGTGATGCGATGGGCTTACAGGCAGCTGGGTGATGGGGCCAGTGGACACAGCACTTGTAGCACTAAGCTGGAATTTCGCAGGGGTCACTCAGCAGTGTTGTGAGATTTGACCTGACTCTTCCTGTGCCCAGCAGCAGTTTCCTCATCTGTAGGGTGGGAATGGTGATTTTTGCTCACAGGTCATTGGGCTGACTCAATCTGCTAGCATGGAAACTCCCAGAGGTTGATGAATGCTTGTTAGAAGACAGTGGTTTTAGCTGGGCACAGGGGCACACACCTGTAATCTCAGCACTTAGGGAGGCTGAGACAGGAGGATTGCAAGTTCCAAGCCAGCCTCAGCAATGACGAGGTGGTAAGGAACTCAGTGAGACCCTGTCTCTACATAAAACACAAAATAGGGCTGGGGATGTGGCTCAGTGGTCAAGTGCCCCTGAGTTCCGGCCCCAGTACCAAAACAAAAAAAAAAAGAAGACAGTGGTTTTGAACGTCTACAGAGAACATGCCACACACATTTATTCTCTCTCTCTCTCTGTCTGCCATGCATAAACCCCCAAGTGCGACCTGCTGTCTGACCTGGGCGGCACCCGTGTGCTGGAAGAATAAACCCTTTCTCGCTGAGCGAAGGCGGTAAGCATGCCCTGTTTCCCCTCTCCTACTCCCAAAGAAAAACCTCAAACACAAATGGCCTTGTTATTTTATTAGAAGCATATTCACATTCTCAGAGTTACCTTTGCAGAGAACATTTTACAAGTTTTATATAAACTTTGGAGACTACATAAAAAATAACTTCTATCCTTCATAAAGAGAAAATATAAGTTAGTTATATTTACTCTGCTAAAAATAGAGATACATTTCCATCTGTCCCTTGCACAGAAAAAGTTAGCACAGGGCACGAGGAATACTGCGTGGGCCTTCTCAGCCATGGCTTTGCACAGGGCCCGTCTGTGAGGCTGGGAGGCCAGGCCAGGCCAGCCGTCATTCAAAAAGGCACGGGAGCGCTCAGCAACTGCCTGAAGGACCAGGACAGACAGAATGAATGATAAGCCGGAGAAAGGACTGGCAGAAGATGTGTGCCCGAACCATTAAACTGGCACCTCACCCAATCCTCATTCTCAAGTCAGAGGAAATATTGTAAACAGTGCACCAAACACCCCTGCCTGACCATGTCCGCCGGCCTCTCCTGGGGACCTGGCTCTGTTCTGTGGTTACACTGCCGCCAGCTCACCTTTCCCCCGCACCTGAACACCCAAGGGGGCAGAAGGAGATAGCCAATTCGCTTCTCATGTGTGAGACCTGAAAACCAACCCACTCAGGGCCCAGTGCTGAAGCAACCAGCCGGATGCTCACTACCCTAAGAACCACCGTCTTCCCGGGGCCCCAGGCGTCTTGATGGCATAGTTAGCATCTGGGAACCCTGGTCCCTTGCCCTGTTCAATGGCTGCCCCTTTCTTCCCAAGCATCCAGTTATTACCAGTGCTGGGGAATCATCCTAGATGGTGCCCACCTGCAGAGTGTGTGTAACCAGGGTGTTAAGAATCCCAGGGAAATGAAGTACGAAACGCCAGCCTGCACAAGCGACAGAGAAGAAAGTCCTTTAGGGGTGTCTCAGCCATCTGTCACCAGCAAGATAGCCCCCAGACTCCACATGCGCATCCGGGTCCTGGACACCCTCCCCGGCTCGGGTGTTAGATTAAAGCAGGTGTCTTCCTGAGAAGCCGGATGTGGCGTGTGTAGCTGGTCGCAGCAGGTAGCAATCAGGGCAGAGGTCTGCCTTCTAAAGAAGGCGCGCGCTGGCCGCAGCATTTGCTTTATTGGGTTACACACACTCTGCAGCTGGTGGGCATCATCTGGAGAGGCCAGTCCAGTGACCTGGGGGGCTGGACTCCATTGGAGGCTCTGACCCTTTGCTCATCTGTGTTCCTGGGGGGAAGAGGCACCTGTCCCCCCACCCAACCCCCAGGCCTTTTCTCCTAAAGAGAAGTCCAAGTGACCATAGGTTGAAACATAAGGTGGGACTCCTGGACATGGAGCACAGGGCAGAGGAAAGGGCCTCTCCAGGCACCTGCAGACGGGACTTGTGGGAGCCAGGAGCAGACAGGGCTGCAGTCCTGCGTGGGAGAAGCCTGTGGGGGGCCCCGCGAGGGTTAGGCTGGCAGTGCAGCCTGTGCCTTCTCTGGGCCTCTGGTGCCAACATGTTCCCTACCAACTGTTCCACCGAACACTTGGTGGCGTGGGCCCAGGCAGCAGCTTGTTCCACCTGCCTGGGCACAAGAGGCCAGGGCCAGCCTGCGGGGGTGCACAAGGACGGGCACTGGAGTTGGCCTGAAAGGCCTGAGACCAGGGACGGACATCTCAGGCCTCCATCTCAGGCCTCCGCCTTCCCCGCTCCTGCCCCCCATGTACACAGGGTCTGGGGGAGCCAGGGAATGGGGACAACCCGTGCAGCTGGCTGCTGGCCTGGTCCTGCTGGGAACGGAAAGAGGTGCCAGGGTTCCTGTCTGCTGCTGCAAGGCATCACTAAAGAGCACCAGGAATGACAAGAGGGCTGAGCGATGGCGGCTGCACTGCGCAGCTTTGTGCCCGCAGAGAACAAAACTGTTTTGGCAAACAGAAGACCTCGAGGCCCCTGCTCAGCCCAGGGGCTCAATGACACACGAGGGTCAGGTGACACACAACTCCCCGCCCTCCAGGAGCAGGTGGGAGGCCAGGCCATGGGGCAGGTCTGACAGGCACAGGGGCCAAGGGCAAGGCTGGAGTGGAGCCGGCACAGCAGCAGGAGGGAGGGAGTCCTGAGTGACGTGTTCACAGAGGGTGGGAGCCCTGCAGGCCCGCCGCAGCCCCGGGCCCGGGGTCGTTAAGAAGTGTCCACCTCACTGTAGGGTAGAAACTTGGAGGCCTTGCTCGGGGTGGGGGGGTTCGGGCACTCGGCCTCCTCGCCCAGCTTGAAGAACATTTCCTGCTCCCGCTTCTTCTGGTTCAGATCCTCTTCCAGAGCCTGGGGGACAGAAGAGAGGTGGCAGTCAGCGGCACTCAGGTCTACAGTGCTCCTACTGGCATGGCTTTCTCTGAAAGACCCTCCCAGACCCCAGTGCCTGGTAACTAGGTCCTGCCCTGTCCCCTGCCAGAAGGTTCCCACCACCTCCTGCCTCCCCCACCAGTCCTCCCTCTCAGGAGCCTCTCACAGCCTGAGGGATACAGTTTGGGGAGATGCCATTCTAGAAAGGACGGGAAGCAGATGCGAATCTCCTGGCAAGAAACAGATGAATCCAGAGAAGATGGAGAGTTAAACAGCAAAGTGGGCAGAGATGTCAACATCAGGTGACAGCGTCCAAACCAGGGCACCATTCCACAGAAATCACACGGGGAAGTTTTTTCAGTCTTTGAGGGTCAGAGTCTAAATGTGTGTTAGGAGCTGGGGTCTTCATGTTGTACGAACCCCGCAGCTCTCCTTGGCACCTGCAAGCTTGCCTGGGCACACTGGATCCTACCAGGAAGACTTTTTTTTGAGGGGGCACCGGGGATTGAACTCAGGGGCACTCGACCACTGAGCCACATCCCCAGCCCTATTTTGTGTTTTATGTGAGACAAGGTCTCACTGAGTTGCTTAGCGCCTCGCTGTTGCTGAGGCTGGCTTTGAACTCGTGATCCTCCTGCCTCCCTAGCTGCTGGGATTACAGGTGCGTGTGGGAAGAGATGGCTGGCTGTTCAGACAGTGTCCCAGCTCCTAGTTTTTCAGAAGAAACCAGAAACCCACATTTTTATGTAAAATCTCCACAGAGGTTGGTAACCTCCAAATAATAATGTAAGTCACTGTTGGCCAAATATTATGTGTCCATAAACTATCCCAGCCCACAGGCCCTCAGCTCGTGACCTCTGCTCCGGGAATACTCAGTTAACAGTAACAGATAATACTTGGTGAGCACAGAATGGTTTAGTAATTTGTCCAAATCTCTACTCTAAAAATCCCAAATCAAAAGTCACTTGAAAATATGCAACTTTTTAGCAGAAGTAAAGTTTGCCTTGCTTTGAAAAAAAAAATTTTTCCCCTTTTTTCCAATTTCACCAGGAATTGGGCTCAGGGACTGAGCCACGTCCCCAGCCCTTTTTATTTTTTATTTAGAGACAGGGTCTCCCTGAGTTGCTTAGCACCTCGCTTTTGCTGATGCTCTGAAATTTTTTGAGTGCCAGATTTGATGCCACAAATGGAAAATTCCATACCTGACCTCACATGATGGATGGGTCATAGTCAAAAGGTGCCCTAAAAGTATTATGTAAAATTACCCTCCCAGAATGTGGTAGAGTGCTTGCCTAGCATGCCAAAAACCAAAACACCAAAAAAAAAAAACAAAAAAAACAAAAAAAAAAACACCCCCAATTACTTTTGGGCTCTGTGTATAAGGTACATATCAAAAATAAATGAACTTCAGCCAGGTGCGGTGGCCACGCCTAGAATCCCAGCAGCTCGGGAAGTTGAGACAGGAAGATCGCGAGTTCAAAGCCAGCCTCAGCAATGGCGAGGTGCTAAGCAACTCAGTGAGACCCTGTCTCTACAGAAAACACGAATTTTATGTAGAGTGCCCCTGAGTTCAATCCTTGGTACCAAAATAAATAAATAAATACGTGAACTTTGTATATTTTGTGTGTAGTCTTGCATCTTGTCCCCAGTATATCTCAATATGCATATGCAAATATTCCAAAATCAGAAAGTCTGAAACACCAAACACTGTGGTCCCAAGCATTTCAGATACAGGACATTGAACACACAGTGGGGAAGGTAGGACATCACCCACACCTGTCTGGCTGTAAAGCCGGTGCTCCGAGGCACTGCTCTGTTCTAGCCCCTCTGTGCGAACTCCTCAGCCACATCAGCAATCTTCTTCCTGTTGTGAGTCACGTGGCAAAGACAGTGGGCCTCACAGGGCATACAGTCTCTACTCTAACTGCTCAACTGGCATTACAGTGCCAAGTCAGGCCCAGACCAGGCATAAGTGACCAAGCACAGCTGTGTTCCAGATGTGGCACTCAGGCAGCAGTGCATGAGCACCTGCTTCAAGGAAGCGATATTATCTGCATTTTACCATTGAAAAGGCAAAGCATGGTGGCACAAGCCTGTAGTCCCAGCAGTTTGGGAGGCTGAGGAGGGAGGATTGTAAGTTACAGACTTACAGCCTCAGCAACTTAGCAAGGCCCTCAGCAATTCAGTGAGGATGTGGGGATGTGGCTCAGTGGTTAGGTGCCCCTGGGTTCAATCCCTGGTATGAAAGAAAAGAAAAGGCAAGGTTTGGGGGAGAGGGGGCAGGACTTGACTCTCCAAGGCCCCATTCTGAGTTAACAATGACCCAAGCAACATTTATTGAGCCCACCAGGTGTTCTGTACTTACTTGAAAGAAAGAAATCTGAATTTTTCTAAAAATACTGCACAGCATGCCATCATTTCCTGTGCCTCTTACAAGGGAGAGAGATCAAGGCTGCTGGTTGGAATGCAAGAGCATACAAGACCATGTATTCCAGAAGGTGCACTGTCACCCTGGTTGTCCCAGCCCCCGCCCAGGGAGCTAACAACAGAAGAATTCTACAAGGCATTCTTCTGCACAGGCAAAAGCCAACACCAGCTCCCCAGCTGCATACCTGTGGTGCCTCCCAGAGCCCAGGCCCCCCACGAGGTATCTAGGTGGAAGGCAGCTGCTAGAGGATGAGCGATCTCAGGGTACCGCTGCCCCAGGTAAGAGCACAGGTGAGTGTTTACTTCCTGAGGGCAGGTCCACCCTTGTTAGTTTCAGAAGTCATAGCAAGCTATGGCTACAGAAACCGAGGAGCCTGGCCCGCCAACAGGAAGCTCTGGTCCTGGCCAGCTTCCAGTTAGAAAGCTCCGGTAGCGGGAAGGGAAGCCGTAATTCAAGGACCTGCAAGGCCACGGCACAGCTGAGGTGAACAGCTGCCTCCTGTCCAGACCACAGGTCCAGCAAGCAGAAGTGATGCATGACGCCTGAACAAACCCAGGACACGGGGCACAAGATCAAGTGTAATTAGGGCAGCTTCCCTCAGAGTCTAGGAATGAGCACGCCTCTGCCTGGACTGTGGGCTGGTGATTTTTTTTGTGCGCGAGACTGTATAAAACTGACATTTCCACTTTAGAAAAGACCACACTGAGGCCCCATGATGGTTAATCTTACGTGACAACTTGGAGAGGTCATGGTACCCAATGGCTTGGCCAAACACCAGCTCACATGTCACATATTTCAGATGTGATTAACAGTTAAATCATTAGCCTTTCAAGAAGGCAGATTATCTCCCATAATGTGGGAAGGCTCTATCCAGTTAGCTGAGGCCTCAGGGGAAAGGGCAGGGGTTCCCCAAGGAAGAGCGGATTCTACCTCCAGACTCTTGGGCCTCAGGACAGCACCTGTAGCTCTTCCCTCCCAGGGTCTCCAGCCTGGGTCTGACCTTCAGATGCCAGAGTCACTAGCACCCACAGTCAGGTGAGTCATTTCTTTTCTTTTCTTTTTCTAAATACTTTTTCTAGTTGTAGGTGGACGCAGTACCTTTATTTTATTTATTTATTTTATGTGGTGCTGAGAATCAAACCTAGTGCCTCACACATACTAGGCAAGTGCTCTGCCACTGAGTCACAACCCCAGCCCATGTGAGCCATGAAACAAATCAACTTGGCTTGCCACAGGTCCTAAAGTGGCTGACCAGCAACAACTTCTAGAAAGTACCACATGGAGAGGAAAAGTAGGAATCTCCCCACCTCCCTGATACCATTCTAGCCTAAGCAAACATCAGTTCTGGAGCAGATCATCACAGTAGTCTCCACCCTGGCCTTTCCCTCCACCCCGGAGTCTCGAAAGCAGCAGAGGGCGCTTTTCAAAACATGAGCCTGCTGAGTCCTCCTCTGCTCAGGACCCTTGGGAGCATCCTGTCATACAGAGCAAAAGTCAGGCTCTGGCTGGGCGAGGTGGCGCATGCCTGTAATCCCAGCAGCTTGGGAGGCTGAGACAGGAGGATCGTGTGTTCAAAGCCAGCCTCAGCAATGGCGAGGCACTAAGCAACTCAGTGAGACCCTGTCTCTACATAACACACAAAATAGGGCTGGGGATGTGGCTCAGTGGTCGAGTGCCCCTGAGTTCAATCCATAGTACCAAAAAAACAAAACAAAAACAAACGCAAGTCAGGCTCTGCCCGGGATCTTGCTGCTGACTCCTATGGCCTGGCTCCTTCATTGACACTCGGCTGGGACTCCCTGGCCTCTCGTGGTTCCTCAAACATGGCAGTTGCTCTCACCTCAGGGCCTTTGCTCTTACTCCTTCCCCGGCTCAGGAGTGACTCCCCCAGATGTCATGGAGCCTCCCCTCAGATCTCTGCTCAGACGCTGTCAGTCATCACGCTCTCTGTGAGGCCTTCATGCTACACCATCTGAACCACCCACCTCCCCGTTCCCTTCCCTGCTCCTGTCCCCTCCACAGGCTCAGCTCCCTGAGGGCCAGGACTGGTGTCTTGTCCGCTGTAGGATCTTCAGTGCTGAAAACAGTGCAGGGCACTTAGCATGTGCCCAAGAAGTATCTGTTGCATGGAAACAAGCAGAGGGTGACAGCCAAGCTAGTGACGGCAGACTGTCGTGGTCCCATGACAGGGGCAGGGGCGGGGGGTCCTCAGAGTCCAGGAGAGTCACCACACAGTCTAAGCATAGGTGGCTAAAAGGGGACGGTCTGGGCAAAGGCCCAGCGGAGAAGGAGGGAAGCACACGTGGTACCGGGAGCTATTTAGGTTCTGAAATCTGCTCAGAGCAGGGGTGAGACTCGCGGGCGGAGGCAAGCGCAGTGATTCTTAAAGTGTGGGCCGCAGACATTCCTGGGGACCCTTTGGGCTGGAGACTGTTAGTAAAGTCAGAAGTCTTTTGTTAACAGCAAGACATAATTTGTTTTCACATTTGTTCAAATGGTGCAAAAGCAACAACGGGTAAAACTCCTGGAGCCCGAGGAGAAGCCAACACAGCGGCAACACCTCACCGCCACGCACACATAGCACAAATAAACACATAAATAAAGTGTTTTCAGTTAAAAAAATAAAGCCAGCCAGGGTGTAGCCCAGTGGTAGAGCACTAGCCTAACATGAGCGAGGCCCTGGGCTCCATCCCCAACACTGGGGGAAAAGAAAGCAAACTACAGGAAGCCCTGCCTTCCAGGACGTGTTCTTCAACGTCCTGTGTGATAAAAGGGGAAGGAACATGACGTGCCTCTCTGCTGCCTGGAGGGGACCTGGTACAGCCGTTTGAGCTGGTGCAATGGTCTGCTCTGTCGTAGAACATTCTCTTTATTTTTAAGTGACTAACTATAGATATTTAGCACACACTTCCTAGAAAAGGAAGAGTAATCAATTCAAGGAAAAGAACTAACAGTATGTGCAGGATCTGAGCAATCAAGCAAAATCTAGAACTTCACCACCCTGAACATGACAGCGTCTCAGCACTTAAAGATTATTCCCATGAGGTCAGCAGGGATATCGATGGACATGACTTTTTAAATTTTTGGTACAGAGTATACTCACGGTCACTTAACCATGGAGCCACATCCCCAGCCCTATTTTGTATTTTGAGACAGTGTCTCACTGAGTTGCTTAGTGCCTCACTGTTGCTGAGGCTGGCTTTGAACTCGCTATCCTCCTGCCGCAGCCTCCTGAGCTGCTGGGATTACAGGTGTGCGTCACTGTGCCCGGCTTGGACTTTTTTACCTTGTACAATGAAGTGTGTCAACATTTGAAAGATCTGCATAACTCGGTAAGACAATATTTTCAAAATGACAAATGGGTGACGTTGCACGATGGCTGGGGACAGTTCTGGCCACAGTGCAAGTCAGACCAGTGGGCCTTAACATAAGAAAGGGCGGAAAGTTCCCCGATGGGTACTGGTTCCACACTCTAACCAGCCTTTCAGAAGCCTCCTCAGGCTGGGGTGGAGCTCAGGGGCACTTGGTGGCCTAGCAAGGGACAGGCTCCTGGTTGCATGCCCAGCAACGGAAAGGAAGAAAAAGAAAAAGGAAGAAAGAAAGAGGAAGAAAGAAATGAAACTACCCCTTGTTGCGTTCTGGTGTTTTATCAAAGAATAGACACAATTATCTGAAAGGCTATTGAAACGCTCCTTCCTCTCCAAACACATATCTGTGTGAAGCCAGATTTTCTTCATAAACATTAACCACGATAACGTATCTCCACATGCCACACGCCAAGAGGAGCCCAGCCATCTGCTTCAACTAGACAGCAAACAGACTTGCCAAACGTACACCAAGGCCGAGCTTCTTTCTGATCTAGTTTGGAAAATGTGATCATTTTCACCAATATGTATTTTTTATGTAAACATGTAGTATTTTAGTGATATTTGTGAATAATAAATACTTTTAAAATTCTCAGCTAAAATGGTAAATATCCATAAACATAAGTTTGAAGCTTCTGGGGTTCTGAATTTTTCCTTTTTTATTTTTGGTACTGGTGATTGGTACTTAGTGCTCAACCATGGAGCTACATCCCCAATATTTATTTAATTTATTTATTTGTTGGTACCTGGGATTGAACCCAGGGATGCTTAACCACTGAGCCATATCTCCAGGACTTTTTATATTTTATTTTGAGACAAAGTCTCATTAAGTTGCTTAGGGCCTCACTAAGTTGCTGAGGCTGGCCTTGAACTTGTGATCCTCCTGCCTCAGCCTCTCAAGAAGCTGGGATCCCAGGCAAGTGCCACTGTGCCTGGATCTGAAAAACTTTGGAAGTGTCAACAGGTCCTAGAACTAGAAGGCTTGAGAACCACTGGGCAAGAGGTCACATGGTTGGATGCTAGAGGGCCACAGGGCAGGGGGGTGACTGGGGTGGGGGGCAGCAAGAGCTGGTGTGAGTTAGAGGGCAGTCTGGGTAACCAGGTGGGAGGCAATGGGGCCCAAGAGCAAGGGACAACACTCAGGAGGGCAGAGGACGGAGCCAAGTGACTGACATCAGACGACAAGAGGGCGGGGAAGGGGGGAGGGTGCCACTCAGGGTGGCCGCTGGAGAATCCAGGAAGCCGGAGGTGACGTTCACCAAGGCCAGGACCACAGGAGAATGGGTCTGTAGGAGAAGTGATGAGTCGCTTTGGGGACATGACGCTGTGGGGTCACTGGGACCGCTGGGTGGCATCATCCAACAGACAGTGTGAATGTGCTGGAGGGTCTGCCTGGGTGGAAGATGGAGACTGGGGGACAGGGCTGGAGGGTGCGGATGGATCTGTGGGAATGAACAAGCTCCTGCAGGGAGAAGGCTCAGACCCACTCAGGGTGGAGAACAGAGCCCTGGGGTCAGGCATCAGCCGCTGGGCTGGCTAGATGCAGAGGGTCCCACAGCAGAGAAGAGACCAGCGGAGCCGCCCAGGATAGGACAGGACGGCAAGAGTGAGATGGACAGAGCTGGCTGCTGCCAAGAGGTCAGGTCAAACGAGTCACATCCTTGGCATTTAGCCACCAGGATTTTGTTACTGACCTTGCCAGGGGCAGGTGCCACAGACTGAGAAATGCATAAGAGGTGAAGAGATGGGGTGGGGAGTGTGGCTGCCCAGGACAGCGGCCACGAGGGAGCAGACGGGCCTGCTGAGCGGCTGAGGCTGGCCTCAATGAAGGAGGATGTGGGGGCCTGCCTAGCACACTGGGCCCTTGAGTCAATGCCCAGCACCACAACATATAAACAAACAAACAAACAAATAAATGGAAATGGAAGACCAAAGGAGGCCAGGTGATCTGGATGCAGAGGAGCAGGAGGCGGAACTTCCCGAGTGACTCCTGGGACCCACGCGGCTGTCCTCCTCCCGCTCCATGAGCTGGGAACCCATGAAGACCATACTGCTCCTTGCGAGGATGGAGACCATCCCAGGAGCCTGATCCCATGGGACTTTTTTAAAGATTAAAAAAAAAATTTTTTTTTTTTGGTTTTGTTTTTTTTTTTTTGGTTTTTGAAGATTGAGGAGAGCACCCAGGGCCTGGCACATGCCAGGTCAGTACTTGGTCATTGAGCCACATCCCCAGCCCATGTGGGCCTTTTAAAAGAGTTTTCTCCAGCTGGTAGCAGAAAGGGTGACAGATTCGAAGTAAGAAGGCCTTGCTGTCTGGCAGTGGAGGGACCCACGAGTAAGCAATGCAGGTGTTCTGGAGAGCAGAGCACAGGCCCAGGTGACGGCCAGCAAGCAAACAAACGGGAACCTCAGGCCTGGATTCTGTGAAACCGGAGTCTGTCAAAACCTGAATGAGCTCGCAAGTGATTCCTCCCCAGAGCCACCAGATAAGAGCCCTGCCCAGTGGACCCTTGGCTACAGCCTCCTGAGACCCTGAGCAGACCCCACAAGGGTACCCAGACTTCTGCAGTATGGCCCATTGGCCAACATGGTGGAGAGGGTGGCCTTTTGGTTTGGGTGGCGCTGGGGATGAGCCCAGAGCATGGCAATGCCAGGCAGGAGCTCTGCCATGGGCTCCACCCCCAGCTGGGCTGTGGCCACCGGCACACACACTAGAGAACCAACTCAGACAGTGACCTGCGGCTTCGGACCTGGTGGAAGGCCACAGGCTGGGCTCTGTGCACCCAGCAAGGGTCCTTCGGCCTGTGGGACAGAGCTAAGCAGAGGCATCTGGACTTGTGCGGCAGGGAGGCTGCTGCTCAGAAGGGGAGCCCGTGTTTGGCCATCACAGCTTGGAGAGGTGCCTTTCCTCTCAGACTGGAGACCCACTTTAGGGATGCCACAAAGCAAGCGTCCACCAAGAGAAGGAGACCTAAGCTGCCCTTAGTGGCCCCTGTGGCCAGCCAGGTGCAGGGCCGTCTACAGCCGCCAGCCCAACCCGCTACCTTCTTGCGAGGTCTCAGCTTGTCCCGCCACTCCTTCAGGTGCTGGTTGTGGCTCTCATCCAGGGCCTTCAGCTTCTGGGCTTCGTGCTCCACCAAGAGGTGACATTTTTCATTCTGGAACAAATACCAGGCAGAACGGGCGTGAACATCAGAAGGAAGAAGCCCACGGGCAGACACCAGCACTATCGGCTTAGTACTTTTTATTTTGTATTTCAAGGCAGGGTCTTGCTAAGTTAAATTGCCCAGCTGGCCTTGAACTTGCGATTCTCCTGCCCCAACATCCTGGGTAGCTGTGATTACAGGCATGTACCCCTGAGCCTGGCCTAATCCAGGGTTTTCAAGCGTCTGCCCAAAGTGACCCACTGTGCCCCGCTCACTTCCTGTCCTTGATTATAACCCTCATTCATATACAACTCTATACACGGAAATGCGCAGGCACCAAGAGGCACCCGGGGGAATATGCCAGTTAATGGTAACGGCTCTTATCAGCTGCGTGATGGGACGTGCAGCAATGGTGGAGCTTTCTTTCTGTGTGCTTTTTTTGTTGTCTGAATTTTTAAAAACGAACACATATTGTCATAAAACAACAGAACTATTAGCCCTCAATATGGCGTATGCCCTAATCCCACCACACGGAAGCCCACTAGGAGCGTTTAGACCCACCTGTCGGGCTCTGTCCCTTGTGTCCGGCTCACCCTGCATGTACCATTCTAAAACCCCACCCCCTCCACGCTCATCGCTGTGACATAAACATCTCTGCAAAGAAGAGTATTGTGCACGATATTTTTAATGCCTAGAATATCTCACAATATGTATTTATCCAATTTACTTAAACATTCCCCTATTTTTAGCCACTTGGGTGGCCTCTGATTGTCACTATTATTACAAATAATGCTGTGTTGAACATCAGTGCTACAGACTGAGCTGTGTTCCCCCAGAGTCATGCTGAAGCCCTAGCTCTGAGGTGGTGGGATCTAGAAAGGAGCCTGGGGGGGCGGTCAGCAGGGAGCCCCGATGACCGTGGTGCCTCATAGGAAGGGAGACCAGAGAGCCTGCCAGCGCGGGTGCTCATGCTCCTCTCCTTTCCCCTCTCTCTGTAGCACTTGGAGGACACAGTGAGAAGAAGGTCCCCTACGGGCCAAGAAGAGGGCCTCACCAGCACCTGACCGCAGGTGCCCTGAGCTTAGACTCTCAGTCTCTAGAACTGTGAGGAAAAGTTTCTCTCCTTCCTCTTTTCCTTCCCTCTCTCTCTCTCCTTTTCTTTCTCTCTCTCTCTCTCTCTCTCTTTCTCAAATGTGTGCCTGTGTACATGTGCTGGGATGGAACCAGAGCCTCCCTCATGGTGGGTGAATGCTCTACCACTGACCTACACCTCCAGCCCTAATTTCCATGGTTTAAACCACAGAGTCTATGGTGGTTTTTTTTTTTTTCCTTAAGAGCTGGGGCCTTGCTGTGTCTCCAGCACAGTGGCTGTCACGGGCACTAACCCACCATCGACATTTAGTGCAGACGCCTGACTGGCCTGGCCCCTGATAGCCTCCAGCTCCCAGGGCCCAGCCCCCTCCTGCCTCAGCCCCTTGAGAGCTGGGAGTGCATGCCACCATGCCTGGCTATGGAGACAGCATGCTAGGCAAGTGCTGCACCTGTGAGCCCCAGCCCCGGCCCCAGCCACGGTATTTTCTTACGGCAGTGCAGGCACATTAAAACAATCTGTGTGTATAAATATATGCTTACAGAAATTACACAATCATCCTAATTATACCATGCATTATGAAGTATATGTAATTTATGAATAATTTCTTGCACATGTATCATTTCCTCAGGAGAGAGTTCTGACATGGGATGCGGGCCACGGACCTGGCTGAGACTCTTCTAAACTTCCCTACACTTTGTTTTTTTTTGTACCAGGGATTAAACTCAGGGGTACCCGACCACTGAGCCACATCCCCAGCCCTACTTCATGTTTCACTTAGAGACAAGGTCTTACTGAGTTGCCTAGTGCCTCATCGTTGCTGAGGCTGGCTTTGAACTAGCGGTCCTCCTGTCTCAACCTCCCAAAGTGCTGGGATTGTAGGTGTGCGCCACCGCGCCCAGCCCCAGAAGCCCTTTAATACTGAGCCCATTTTATTTTTTTATTTGGAGACAGGGTCTCACTATGTGGCTCAGGCCTTGCTATGTGGCTGAGGCTGGCCTGGGCCTTGGATGCTCCTGAGCAGGCACGCACCTCGCCTCTGGCTCCCTACACTCTTTCTGAGCTGAATTATCTGCTTTTTAGTTTTTCCAAGGAATCTCTCTCATGGGCAGAAGCAGCAAGTTCCTGTTCATGCTCTGCAGGAGCCGTCTTGCTCTGAGGCGGAGCGGCACCCTTATGCAGACACAACCCCACTGGGTGGGGAAGCAGAGCCCTTCGAGGTTCTTATTCTGGGTTTCAGGCTAATGGTTTGTGGGGCGTTAGGAACTGGCTAGTTAGAAATAACCCTCCTAGCAGCCCTGTGGCCCCCGCTGCTCTGCACGCCACAGGTTCTCTCAGCTCTTGGGGCACCCCATGAGGCAGGGTGGGAAACTGGGTGCAGGAATATGAGTGGCTTCACTACACCAAACGGATGGCAGTGGCAGAGCCCCTGCCTGGCGGCCTTCAGTGCTGTGATGTTTCCTCCCTGCCTCTCCAGAAGCTGCCGGAAGAGCCCAATAGCCTGAGCCACTTCCTGAGGTCCAGGGCTCTTGGGTATGGCAATGCCTCACTGCACCACAAGGGGGCTCCAAGTACCAGCCGTGGCACCGGGAACCTCGGGTGTTCTGGAAGCTGGAAGTCAGCTCCGGGTGCAAGCACGGTCAGGAAGAGGAACCTCTCCCTGGCTTGCAGGTGACCCTGAGTCATGGGGCAAACCCAGGGGCCAGGAAACCCGAGGAGGCCAGGGATTTCTGCAGGAAAAGAAGTCAGCGGAAGCGTCTTTCCCAGACACAGCGACGACTGAGAACCCAGCAGCCTGCTCCCTGCCAGGCCCTGGGCAAGGCACTGTCCGCTCCACATCCTTCACAAATCCGCACCCCAGCCCTGCAAAGAGGACTCATCAGCCCCACCCCATGGCCATCTTAGGGATGTGTAACGTAGGGCCCAAGGGTGAGGAGCTGACTGGCATCGCCAGCCCAGGGACTGCCCAGCAGGCTGCAGCGGGAGGGAGGCCGTACCTGCAGCTGCTGCAGCTCACTCAGGTTGCTCTCGCACTGCGCCACCAAGTCCCGCATCTGGCTCTCATGCTTATGCTGCTGCTGCTGCCTCTCAGATTTCTGCCTCTTCTCCTCCTGCTGGGAGAACTGTGGGAGAGGATGCAGCCTCAGGAGCTGGCCTGGGGGGCTGGGAGTCCATTGGAGGGACCGCCTGCACAGCCTTGATGCCCACCAGCACCTGGGGCTGTGCCCTGACTGCTTAAAGTCCTCGCCCTGAAGCCAGGCGCAGTGGCGCACCTGCAACCCCAGCAGCTCCAGAGGCTGAGACGGGAATCACGAGTTCAAAGCCTCAGCAACAGTGAGGCGCCAAGCAGCTCAGTGAGACCCTGCCTCTACATATAACACAAAATGGGGCTGGGGGTGTGGCTCAGTGGTCGAGTGCCCCTGAGTTCCATCCCCAGTACCAAAAAAAAAGTCCTCGCCCAGAGTGGAGACCCAGCCTCTTCCTATCAAGGAGACCCCAGCCTGGTGGGGACCCAACACTGCAGTGTGACCCATGCCAGGGCATGGTGCGGGACCAGGACCAGGACCAGGGCTCCTGCTGAAGAAGCTGGAGGAGGGTGGCGACCGCCCACCGCATGCCCCACGCTGCCGTCCACCAGGCTGACTCACCAGGGGACTAAGGAAGCTCTCAGGCCATGGCCTGTGCCTTGTGTCCCCTCCCAAGATCTTGTGCACATCTCACGCAACCCCCCAAACCGCAGAAGCACCAGGCCTCGCCAAAGCCGGCCGGTCCCCACCCACCTGCTTGATCTTGTCACGCTGCTCGGCGGCGCTGCCTCCGCCGTTGATGTGCAGGCTCTTCTTGTACATGGCCATGCGCGTCTTGCCCTCGCTCCTCTGGATCTTGGGCAGCCGCGCCTTCTCCTGCTGCTGCCGCACCTTCAGCTGCTCCAGCATGCGCTGGTTGTAGCGCTGCATCTGTTCCCGCTCCTGCGGGGACACCCGGGGCTGAGGTCAGCTGAGCTCTGGGCACAGGATGTGGGCGAGGCCGCCAGCTCACCTGGGACGCCCAGCACAGCTGGCCTGGTGCTAGGTCACTTCTGTTAAGGGCATTTCCTGGGCCGCCCCTGACTCATGCGGCTGGACTTGGATCTTGCTTTACAGTGGTGGGCAATGACCTCCACTCGGCAGAAACCAGTCTGCATTCTGATCTGGACTAGGGACACACAGTCGGTCACTCTCAGGATGCCGTCAGAGGCATGGAGCCACAGCTCCCCAGCAGCCACACGACCTAAAGGGGAAACGGCCCTACCACATGCTCCTGCAGGGCAGCGTCACTAAGCGGGATGGTCAGGAGGTGGGTGCGTCACTAAGCGGGATGGTCGGGAGGTCGGGTGCGACACGCACTTCCAGCCTGCGTGTTCTCTACTTGTGATGATGGCGTAGCCCAGGGAGGGAGGAGCATCAGGACTGCCAGGAGCACTGGCTCTCACCATCTGGGCCCTCCCAGCCAACTGACAAGGGTGCACCAGCGCCACTTAATGTATCAAAGCAAGGCACACACTAGAGGGGACAGCTCACCATTATTGATGGCACACACACATTTACAGTCATTCATCCACTCTTTGAGCAGCACTGGGGATCGAGCCCAGGAGTGCTCCGCCACTGAGCTACATCCCCACCCTTTCCATTTCTTAGTTCAAGGCAAGGTCTTGCTTAGCTGCTGAGGCTGGCCTTTCACTTCTGATCCTCCTGCCTCAGCCTCTGGAGTCACTGGGATTACAGGCGTGTACCACCACACCACGGCTAAATTTATATTTGTAAGAGCCTTAATAATTTTGAATTTTCTCCTTCCCCTAATGCCCACTTGTGCCTCAGCACTCTGCACGGGCATCAGGCCCTCAGGAAGCCTCCCAGCAGTGTGCTGGCCCCTGGATAGAGAATTGGAATTACCCACAATGGCCGTGCATCCAGACCTTGGTTTATCTGACCCTGTCCCTACTAAGGGGACAGAACCAGGAGGACAACACAGATGCAGAAAGTGCTCGGCCACACAGAGCAGGGGCCTCACCAGGGCTTGGGGGTTCTTCCCAACAGAGGTGGCATTTAAGGGGAGTCCTAAAAGTCTTCTGAGGAAATGCATCGGAGAGAGGGATAGAGAAAACGGAAAGAGAGAGGACAGAAAGGAAAGAGGGAGAAGAGAAAGAAGTGTGAGAGAGAGGCAGGCACCCGGGAGCTGGGCTCTGCGAGGGAGCTGCTGGTCATCTGCACCCGTGTGGTTTCCTGATCCTCAAGCCAGCACCAAACGGCCCTGGAGAACCTCCCAGGGCCTCACCATGGCCACATGGCTCCCCTTGGGGACACAGGAGGCAGGCCCCGCAGCCCCCAGACCTCAAGCCCCTGGGAGCCTCACCTTCTCGTGCTTGCGCAGCAGCTGGTGCCGCTGGAGGAAGTACTGATCTTTGAGCTGCTGCTTCACGAGCTGGTGCCTCTCCTGCAGCTGGTGCTCCTCCATCTCCCACAGGGCTGCCTCCCGGTCTGCAGAGGACACACCACCCGCCCAGTGAGGCGCCAGAGGCCACGCGCATCCCCTTCCTGCCAGGCCTCCTCAGGCTGCAGCTGAGAGCGGACCTGTTAAGGCCGAGGACCTGCGACGTGGACCACAGCGGACCACGGTCCGCTGGGCCGAGTCCCGGAAACTTCCCCGCAGCAAGCCACAGCAAGAAGGCCAAGGCGCCTGCGGACTCAGGTCTGCAGGGTTGCTTCCCAGCGACGGTGCGCTCCTCACCCGGGTCTTCTTCACGCCTCCCCCACCCCACGGGCCCATCGCAGCAGCAAAAGGGACACAGCGTGGATCACAAACACCCTCCCCCCATGTATAGTTGTGCCGCTGTGGCAGAGCTGGAAACTGAGGCCAAGAGAGGCTCCTTGTTCTGAGTCAGGAGTCAGAGAAACAGGACAGCAGGCTGGCACCCGGCTGCCATTGGGATTTGGGATGGAGATAGAAGCTCTCCAGGCCTCAGTTTCCACCTCTGCCCAATGGGCTCAACTGTACGCGGAGGGAGGAAACGGCCCTGGAGGATGTTTGTAAGAGCAGCCTGCACCGCGTCCCTGCTTCTGCAACGGGCTCAGATGGAGACGCTGTGAAGAAGGCACAGGGTAAGGAACGCACCGTCACTGAGGAGGCAGCCCTCCAGACCAGTCTGCTTGTGCCTTGGCCTTCTCAGCCTCGAGAAATAGGACAAATCAATTTCTGCTGTTTATCAGCCACCGACCCTGGTATTTTGTTAGTGCTGCCCCAGAAGACCAGGCCACTCCGCCTAAGACTAGTAACTCCGCAACCCCTGGTTTCCTCATCTACAAGAACTGGGATCACCGCAGGGCCTGGCTGCCAGGGGTAAGCTGAAGGGCCCAGGAGATCGTGGTATGAAGGGGACTGGCACACGGCCCGGCAGAGCGTCACTCAACGCGACAGCTGGGAGGGGGCTCAGTACTGCCTCCCCTCCCCTGCACGCAGCTCACTAGCGGCCTTCCGGCCGCGTGTCTCCTCCTCTCCCCTCTCTCCCTGACTTCTGGAATAGTGTGCCTGGGAGCTGGTGCCCTCGCCTCGTTCCCGACATCAGTGGGGCTGCCCAACTTCACCATGGAGGACACCTCCAGTTTTCAGGATGGAGAAGACCCCGGTGGCTTTTCTTGGCCAGCCCTCTTCCCAGGGCTAGGATGTCCAGCCACGGTGGATCTGCCACGACGGCGCCGCGCCCTGGCCCACCTCGAAGGAGCTCCTGCTTCCTGCTCAGGCACTCGCGCTCCCTGTCACAGATCTCCCGCCGGTTCTCCGCAGTGAGCCTCTTCATGGCCAGCTCCAGGTCCTCCTTCTGCTTGGCTATGAAGTCCCGGTCCTATGGGGAGGGAGGAGCACAGGCCTTTACCGCGGCCGGCTTGGGCCACCCGGTGCTGCTCCCTAGTTCAGGAGGAAGATGAGCAGCAGAGAAGCACGTTCAGGAAACACGGGGAGGAGTCGAGGAGACTCAGACACGGCAGCCCGCTGGGATGGGGCTTGCTTTTGGATCTTGGATCAAACAAACTTCTTTTTTAAAAAAGAAAGAAATGGTATTCATGAAGCAGCTGGTAAGGGGATGCCGAGTGGGCTGCAGAGGGATGTTATTCAGAAATTAGGGCTGATTTTTGTTTGTTTGTTTTTGGCGCTGGGGATGGAACCCCAGGTCTCCTGCACTCTACCGCTGAGCTACACCCCCATTAGTCTGCGTATGTTTGGGGGCTATTTTTGTGATGTGCAATATGTCTACAGGTATGACATGATTGTCTTGGATTTGAGTCAAAATGACATGGTAGGGTCAGGGAGGGAAGGAGTGGACGTGAGTGGATGATTGTTGAGATGGGGTGGTAGGTATGTGGGGGTTCACTACACCATATAACCATGCCTTTCTACTTTCTTAATTATTGTTTCTAATTAACATCATAACTATATACATTTGGGGGCACAGTGTGGTGATCAAGTATATGTATACAATGTATAATGATCAGTTCAGGGTAGTTAGCATTTCCCTGTCCTTCAACACGTATCACTTCTTTGTATCCTGCCTGTTTTTTATTTTCCATAAGAAGAAAATAAAATTTCAGTTTGAAACTTTTAGCTCAGGAGGGTGAGACAGGAGGATGGCAAGTTCAAAGCCAGCCTGGGCAACATGGTGAGACCCTATCTCAAAATAAAAATAGAAAGGGCCAGGGAGGTGGCTCAGTGGCAGAGTGTGTGCCTAGCCTGCACAAGTCTCTGGGTTCCATTCAGTACTGGAAAAAAATTTAAGAACCACATAAGAAGGAAGTAAAAACCCCAACTAATCTTATCATCAGGCTAGCAACTGTCCTTAATATACTGTTTCAAGTGTATCCACAACTACTGTTGTGACTGTTTCACAGAATCATTAAGAGAGGTGCTTGAAGAGGTGCTTGTACCCACGTCCTCATCAGCACTACTCACAAGAACCAAGTAGTCACTGGGGAAAAAATACATAAGCATAATGACACATCCATTCACCACTGAATGTCATTCAGCCTGAAAAAGGAAGGCTGTCACATGTAAGAGCTTCGTGGATACCGAGTCTGCTACGGGAAGTATCAAGGACAGTCAAAATCACAGAGACGGGGGCCGGGTGCAGCTCTGTGGGTGTGCTGAGCAGGCACGGAGCCTGGTGTCCCATTCCCAGCAGCAGCTCCCATAGACCAGCACGGGGACAGAAAGGAGAAGGGAGGCTCCGTGCAGGGGGTGGGGACAATGGGGAGCTATTGTTTGCTGGGACAGGCTTTCAATTCCACACTTAATGCCACTGGCCACTTAATAGCAGAGATGATAAATTGTGTTATTTTGATTTTACCAACATTTCAAAAATTACTAAAAGGACCTCTCCATGTTACCAGGTACTCTTCTATCAAATGTGTTTTAATGGCTAAAAATATTTCATGATATAGATATACCCTAATTCATTTCCCCAATAAATAACAGGTTATTTCCAGGTTTTCTGTTTAAATGCTGCAGCTCTCCACACTCAGGGATCTAAAGGTTTCTGCCTGACTTCCTCAGCATCTCCAGGAGCAGAAAAGCCAAATTAAAAGTTGTGCAAATTTTTGAGGGTCTTTAAAAAAAAATATTTCTTTTAGGTATAGATGGACACAATACCTTTATTTTATTTATTTAGTTATATGCAGTGCTGAGGATGGAACCCAGTGCCTCCCACATGCTAGGCAAGCGCTCTACCCCTGAGCCCCAGCCACAGTCCCGAGGATCTCGATGTCAATTGTCAGATCGCCCTTTGAAGGGCCACATGATCTGCTTTTTCTCTCTCTCTGGGGACAAAGGCCTGTTGGCCTCACCCTCACCAGCCCTGTGCTTTAAAAAATTCATTTAAAAAAACTGACACATACTAATTATACAAAGTTCTGGGGCACAGTGTGGAATTTAAATACATGTATGTTTTGTGCAATGATCAGGTCAGACTAATTAGCACCTCCATCACCTCAAACATTTATCTTTAGGGTGAAACATTCGAAATCCTCTTTTCTAGCTATGTTGACAGGTACAACACATGTTACTGGCTATAGTCCCCTTAGGGTATGAAAGAACACAAGAATGTGTTCCTCCTATCTAACTGGTGGCCAACCTGCCCGTTGCCTCCTGCCCCTCTCCTGCACGTTTTTCTGATCTCAGAGCCTAGGGACAGGTTCCAGGGTCTCCTGCAGAGAACGTGGAGTCTGGAGTCAGACAGTTTGAGGCCTTGGCCACCCACTGTCACCTCTGCATGTCACCTCTCTGAGCCTCTGTTTCCTCCTCTGCAAGTGTGGAAAACAAAGAGCACTCGCCCCAGGTAGGCCACAAACTCTGAAGGGGACCATACAGAAAGCCTGTGTCCGGAAGCAGAATGTGCCAACGCCCCACCTGGGAGGGAACGGGGGCACCTGAGCAGGAAGCAGAGGAGGCTGCCAGGCTGCCAGGGACAGAGTGGAGCTGGGCAGGTGGGCAGGTCTCAGGGGCAAAGGGAACCACAGGAGAGCCTGGGATTCAGGTGTGAGAAGGAACTACAGGAGAGCAACAAGAGGCGTGCGTGTGCACGTGTGTGGGTGTGCATGCATGTGTGCACGGGTGTATGCTGTGATCAGGAGGCAGGGAAGGACGCAGGGACAGGACGGGCCAGGCGCGAGGCACAGGCCTGGGGAGGGGCGCCCTCAGGACAGCGGGGCCGGGTCTGGGAGACTCCCAGTGCACCAAGCTGGCAGAGGGGCCCAGGGCTTGGGCTGGGGTGTCCAGAGGTGGGGGAGCTCCGCCTGCAGGAGGGAGGCGGCCAGTGGTGGGGGTGGGCTGGGCAGGGCCTGGGCATGAACAGCAGGGGCCTGTGGCCACCTCTCAAGTCCAGGTCCAGGACACCGTGGGTCCCGCTGGGCCACGCACTCACCAGAAGCTGCTTCTTCTGCGTGTGCTCCTCCATTTTCTGCTTCAGGCTCTCCTTCCGCTGCTGCCGGGGGAGCTTCTCCACCTCGCTCTTGGCCTGCGGAGGGCAGGTGGCAGGGTCAGGGCGCAGGGCCAGGGCACGCCTGTGGGCAGCGCCAGGCCAACCTCTCCACCCCTTCTTCTGGAAATGCACTTCATCTCCTTTGGGGCAGCTTTTCTCAGGCTTTTTTTAAAAAACTACTCTCCCCTGAGAAGCCTTTTAGATATTTTCTCCTAATTGCTCTTAATATGTGAAATAGTGATCTCCAAAGATCCGCTGCCCGTGTCCAGATGTCCAATCGCCTAACAAGTCCCTGCTTTCCCAGGCGGGTGTCTCACCAGCCAAGGATGCGGCTCTGGGTTCCCTGCCTGAGCCTGAAGGCCGCACAGGGCCCATCGGGCTCTAGGCTGGACACAGGCTCCTGCTGGTCGAGCTGCATTTCTCTGCCCCCGGCCTCAGGACTGGCTCAGAGGCTCAGAGGTGAGCGTGTGACCTGGCAGAGCCAGGCCATTTCAGGACCTGTGCTGGGACAGCTGGGGAAGCTGCCTCTGCGGGTACTAAGCTGTGGACAAGTGGGCCACTGTGGTGCCACTGTGATGGCAGTGCAGAGAGGCAAGGCCTTCTCCTCCCGGGTCCCAGACCTGCCTGCTGAGTTAACAGAGGAGGAGGCTAAATGTCCATAAAACTTCCTGCTTCCAGCCCCAGAACCAGGCACCGGGGCCTGAGCATGCTGGAGAGGGTGGGATGAATCCCAAAGAGAAGGATGCAGAACAGGAAACCCTTAAGGCTATGCATGGACCCACACACGCCGCTGGTCCAGCCCTGAGCTGGGCACAGGTGAGAGAGAAGGTCCCAGGCATGCAAGGTCCCGGCAGCCCCGTTGTGAGGTGAGGCTGAGATGGGGTTTCCATCACTCAGTCACTCACAACAGAGGGGGTCCTGACACTCCTAAATGGCCTACCCCACCAGCATGGTCACCTCTTTCTTCATCAGTTTGAGCTGCTCTTGGAACCTGGCATAGTCCCGATCTTGCTCCAGGCGGATGCGCTTGGCCTCCTCCCTGCGCCGCACGGCATGGTCTTGCTCCATCTTCTCTACCTGCTGCTTTTGCTGACGCTCCAGGTTCTCCAGTTCTGTGTCAAAGAATTTCTTCTTGGCCTGGAAGGAGCAAAAATTCAGAGAAACTCAGCAAAGCCACTTTATTCCTGGGAGAGCTCTATCACCTCTTGGCTGTGTGACCTAGGGCAAGCTGCTTAACCTCTCTGAGTCTCCATTTCCTTATCTCCAAAAGAGGGAACAGACCATGGCCTTTGCAGTGTTGTGGACTGACAAGAACCAGGCAATGGTTGTGAACTGCTCCCCACTGCCCCGACCGTCCCCCTCTGCAACCTCCACCTAGAGGAAACATGGAGGCACAGCGCCCTCCAGGGCCCATCTCTGCCCGTGCTCACGCTGCTCTCCTGCTCAAAGCGCCTGTGCAGCTGCTCCAGCTGCAGCTCGTGCTTGTTGCTGAGCTGGCTCTGGTTGCGATGCTCCTCCTTCTGCAGCAGCCGGAGCTCTCGGAGTTCCTGGCGCCTGGTGGAGTAAAGGAGGCAGAGATTTGGCACAAGAAAGTGGCCTCAGATGACAACACTCAGAGCTTGGGACGTAGAGGGCTGGATCCTGGTACAGAATCACATGTCCAAGGCATGAGGGGAACTCAGGTTCCACCTGTCACTTCTGGTGGACAAAACATGAGTGACCCCAACACACACAGAGGGCTCGGGGACAGCGAGGGAGGGTGGGAGGTCCAAGCTCAGAAGCGTGGCACAAGGCACAGGGCAACGGGCAGACGGGGAAGGGAGCACAGTAGAAACTGGAGAGTCACCCTGTGGGTACGCAACCTACAGGAAAGCACGGTCACGGCCAGGGTCTGGGGTGGCTGGCCCTCCACACACGGCTGGTGCTCTGGAGGGCCATCTGGCAATGCACCCGTGCCTCTGAGGTAGCAGCTCCACTTCCGGATGGAGTCAGGGTGTTCAACACGGTTACTCGGTATCTGCAGGTGTGGCCCGGGACTCTCCACCATACTGCGACGCACGATGCCCAGGTCTCGGGCACGAGATGGTGGCATATCTCTCATCACCTGCGCGTGTGCTCTCACCCGCCCTCACCACCTCCAGCCCGACACCCAAGACAACGGGCACGCCCTGGAGAGCTGCTGTACGGTGTGGTGTCGCTCGGGGAATAACACAAGAACAAATGAGTCCATCTGTGTTCAGGACAGACGCAATTTCCCCCCCAAATATTTTCAGTCCGCGGTTGGCTGAACCCACAGATGCGGAAGCCGGGGATACGCAGGGCCAGCTGTTTGCCAAGGTAGGAGCGAATGTCCTCCAGTGTAGGTCTAATTAATAAAGTGAAAATACGTCCATATGATGGAATCCACACCACCACCAAACATCAGGTTCTAGAAATATTTCGCTAGGTGGGGAAATTTCTATGATAATAATAAAACTCCCTGCACAGACCAGGGGTGACCTCCAGGAGCAAGAGCAGGGGCTGCAGGGGGGCCGTGGGGCATTCCTGTCCTGGGAGCGACAGACAGCGGCTCTGTGCACGTGCAGGCGCGTGCCCTGGAAGGGTTACACCACGAAACATTAACACAGGTGGGCAGGATGCCCGTCTGCCTTAATTTTATAACACATGGTTGGTGTGTGCACGTGCGTACTCACGGAGAAGACTGGCGGGTAGCCGCCAAGCGTGCCGCCATCAACACATTGGTATGTATCATTTACATAATCAGAAAAGAAAAAACTTGGGCCTCCTGACTGTGACTTGTGGGTTCCCTGGTGGCCCCTCGGGAGTGGGGTCCACCAAGCCTGTGTCCTATCGTAGTGGCATCCATTCATTGTGTGGCCATGCTCGGATGGTAGGCCTTGCTCGCGGCTCTGAGGGGCTGTCTGCGCTCAGTGCCCGTGTGAGCGACACCCAGTAGGGCAGCACGGTTGAGCACAGGCTCTGGGCCAGCGGTGGCCTCTTGGGCAGTCACGGTCCTTGCTGGCCTCCGCTCCCATGTCTGGAAAACGAGGCAGAGGCTCCTTGGCTGGCAGGGTCTTTGAGAGCTAAATGAGATGATGGCCATTCCATGCCCACCGGGCCTATGGCAAACGCCCTGTGAGTGGCACCTGCTCCAGGGAAGATTAGGAGGCCAGAGAACAGCCGCCCGGGTTCCAGGCACGGAGAGGCACTGCCCTCAGCCACGGAAGGGGCTTCTGCCTGAGCACATGTTTCCTGGAAACTGAAAAGGGGGCGATTCCCCAGAGTGTTAAAGAAATGGAAGTCTCGACTCAAGAGAAAGGAAGGTTCAAATACAGTAACAGAGAGGTGGGCAGCTGGTTTTCACGACACCCCTGACCCTCAAGTTCACAGGGTGTGCTGGTGGAGAGGTGGCCGGGGCCTGGAAGGAAAGGACCAGCACAGGAGGGACGACCAACATTAGGCTGCCTGGTTCACAAGCCCCCGAGGGCCCCATCTTTCCTAGAGGCCGAGATCCAGGTGCACAGCTGTGGGGCGGCACCAGCAGGGGCGGTGGAGACCTCCACACTCCGCGGTGTGGCCTGGGCCGCAGGCCACCGGGGCCTCCTGCCACAGAGGGCAAACAAGAGACGCCTGGTTCTGCGGGAGCTCAGTGTCTCCTGTCCACCTGCTCACAGTCTCCCCTGTGTCTGAGCAGCGCGCAGCGGCTTGGCTCAGGAGGGCGGGACCCAGTGCCAGGTGGAGGGCAGTGCTCCTCCATGGGGTGAGCCGGTCAGGAACTTCAAGCCAGTAACGTGAGCTGTCCAGAGGAGCAGTGATGGAAACCCAGCCCTGAGAGTCCAGGGGTGGCATCCACTAAGAGCCCCCAGCCGCCCCAACCCACACAGATAAGGACACCAGTGTGAGTGTGTGCATTCACTGACTGTGTACGTGTGTGCCCAGCAATGCCACAGTGAAAAGCATCACCCCCCTGGCTCAAGATGGGAGAATGCCCCCAGAACATCCCAAACTGCTTCCATGATACTCGGGAATGTTGTGCTCTGTAAAACATGAACACATTTGATGCACTAGAGATTTTCTCCAACCCAATAGTGACTTCACTCTGCAAAGGCCTGGCCTCAAGGGAGCTCCGCACCCTCTACCTGCTAAACCCCGCTCTTCACCAGCAGCCCCTGGGAGGCCACGGGGCCCAGTGGAACCCTGGAGGAATTCTCAAGCAGACCTAGATGGAATCTCAGCCCTGGCCTTCCCAGCTGGGAGCCCCGAGGCACATAACTGACCTGCCAAGAAACAGTTCCTCCCTGAGAGAATGTGGAAATGGGGCCTCCCTGAGGTGGCCATTAGGGGCAAAGCAACCGAAAGTGCTTTGCCTCACATCCCCCTCAGCTCAACCTCTCTCCAGTTCTATCCAAATGCCTCCAAAATGCCACCACCCAACCCGAGCCCAGAGCCTGCCACTCTTGCTTCCGCTTCCCTGATGTCTCGCCCCTGCACAGCCTACACGTGAACAGCTGCCACAGTGATCTGCCAGAAGGGCTGAGCTGACCACTCCCCAGACAGTCCCCTCCTGCTGTACCCCAGGTAAAGGCTCCTGCCACCCCAACTCATGGGCTCCATGACCTGGATCATGCCAACCCTCAGACAGCCTTCCAACCTTACAGTCCACACTCCAGACCTGTCCTCCCAGATCCTGAGACCAAGTGAGTGGCCATCCCTCTGGACTTCTGCAGTTATAGCCCCTGGGCTCCCCAGTACCCCATCCTCCGGCCCTGCACACGGCTGGCTTCTCCCACCCTTCAGGATCAGCTCCAGGGTTTCCCTAGGAGCAGGTGACCACCACCACACCAGCCACTTCTTCCTTCTCAGTGTGAACACACCCAAAGTTATGATTGCATGTAGACCCACCAGGTGTGAGTCCTATCAGGGCAATGGCCTCACTTACCCTGTCCCCATCTGGAAGGCGAGTGGATGAATTAATGGGTAGGTGGGTGGACAGGTAAGTGGGTAGATGGATGGTTGGACTGGTGGGAAGATGGACAGACAAGTGGATGGGTGGATGGATGGGTGGATGATAGGTGAATGGCTGGCTGGCTGGAAGGATGAATGACAAGTGACCTGATAGACGGGTGGATGGGTGTAAGCATGGGCAGGTGAATAGATGCAGCAGCGGGGAGGGGAGGCGATGAATGGACGGATGGATGGAAGGATAGATGAATTACTGGTGACTAGGTCATTGGACATGTAGATAAGTGGGTGGGTGGATGGTTGAATAATGGATGGATATATAAATGAATGGATGGATAGATGGGTGGGCACATAGATGGGTAAAAGGATGGATAGACGGATAGGTAGACAGGGAGATGGATGATGGATGTTGGGTTCAAAAATGGATGGAAGGTAAATGGATGAATGGATGGGTGAATAGAATGGATGAATGGGCAGATAAATGGGTGGATAAATGGGTGGTTGGTGGGTGGGTAGACAGTAGATGGGTCAATGGATGGGGATGTACAGGATCTCATGCAAAACTAGTTTCCTTTTGTTCCTTTGTTTCTGCCACTCCATACCATAGACAGACAGACAGCCCGCTCACCAGAGGACCAGAGCTCCTCCCTCTCACTGCAATGGATGGGTGGACAGATGGATGAATGAGTGGGTGTATGGGTAGGTGGACAGATGGGTGGGTGGGTAGATGGATGGATGGATGAGCGAGTGGATGGGTAGGTGGATAGATGTGTGGGTGGATGGATGAATGAATGGATGGGTGGGTGGATGGATGGTGGATGGATGAGTAGATGGGTGGGTAGATGAGTGGATGGGTGGATGAAGCAATGGGTGGGTGGAAGCATGGGTGGATCCCCAACCCTGTTCCCACTCTCAGTGGCCCTCCCCGGCTTGCCTGAGGAATCTCATCTCCTCGTCCTTCTTCTCGTCGTCACTGATGATCTTGGATGTGGTGATGCTCACCTCCACGCCATCCACCACAAATTTGCGCGTCCGCTTGAGGGTTTTGTTGTGCAGCCTTGAGTCCTGGCCCGGGGGAACAAGGTGATGCTATTTCAGCGAAGGGTCTGTGGCCCACGGGGTGAGGCCGCAGCCCTCCTGCCCCACAGCCTCCTCCCCGGGAGGACGTGGCTGCCTGCCATCCCTCGAGCCCCGTGCTTCTCAACCGCATCCCTCGCCTGACCCACTCGGCCTGCAGAGCCCCAGGACCCTTCACCTCCTGCCACATGCACAAAACACAGGACACGAGATCAGAGACAGCTGGGCCTCTGTGACCCGTGGCAGTCCTTGTCCTGGCTGAGGTCAGCTTTTTCCGCTGTCCAAGGAGAATGAAGACAGTACGTGCCTGCTAGGGTTGTCACACAGATGTGACGAGAGGCCAGGCAGGGGCACGGGGGCAGTGCCCACTTACGGCAACTGTTTGGTATTTATTTCTGAGTTACGATCACAGACTATATCCCTGTCCACAACGACAAAATCCGAAGGAGTCCAGAGATCCAAACGTGGTTTTCCTAATGGATTTGGCAGCAAAACCTGACCTGGGCTGAACTCCACTGGTGGTCCTGCCTGTCAGCAGCTGCCGTGAGATTATTCCTCATCTCTGTCTATTGCTGTGAATAATTCTGCATTTCACACACGGTGCTGCCTGGAGGTGTCACAGCGGTATAATGAATGGCACCCTTGGAAGCGCTTGGTTCTGACTCAGATAAAGGCGTGGGGGTTGTGCTGGCGTCCTCCTGGCCTCTCCTGCCTCCTGCTTCTCACCTGTTGGCTGGCCTCCGAGGCCCTTCCCGGTATAGCCTCGCCCAGCCTTTGTAACACAGCCAAGGGCCTTCCAGCTCAGAAGGCAGTGCGAGCCAGGTGGCTCAAGTGTGAGCTGAGCATTTAGTTTCTGAGCTGAGCTTTTTGCTCACTGGGTTGAGACACCCAGCACCCTTGCCTGGGGGCCCTGGACGGTAGCACCCTAGAACCATCGCACCCGACTTTTCATCTCTCAACAGTGTCCAGCTCCCAGGTTGTAGGACTCCATCTAAGATGGGTCAGAGTGGCTGGGGACAACGAAGGAGCAGGAGGGACAGTGGAGGGAAGAAGGAAGCCAGCCGCAGCCTTCACGTGACCGCTCCTGCCCCCAGGGCAGCCGGTGGACTCTCATCAGCTCCCTGACTCTGCGGCCAGCTGAGAATGTTCTCAAACCCCAGAAAAAAGGCAGGAGACCCGCTCTAGCAGGGCGAGTTAATTAAAGAAAAATTTAACACCTCCAGGAAGGGACGGGAAGATGAGTCTTCTAAATACAAGCTGCTGTCCACACTTGGGTGATGACAATTTATAACAGCCTGCGGTATACTCAATGAGGAACTAGAAGGGAGGAGCTCAAAGGCTCCAAACACGAAGACACCGTGAGGAGTGGCGGTGTCGGCTGGATCCATGCACATGGAATGCACACAGTGTCACCAGCAGCCAAGAGAGGAAAAGGCCGCGGTCTCCACTCGCCTCCTGCTGCAACTGCGGCTTCTTTCTATTTCTTTGGTCTGTTCCTGGCCCCACCTCCAGCCAGGCCCCGCAGCCTAGGAAGACAGGCCAGGAAGACAGCCCTTCCCCTTCCCCCTCACTGACTCTCCCGCCATCAGCTGGAGGACCCCCAAATAAGAAAACTTCCACTTCCCGAACTCTCACTCTACCATCACCAGGGCCTTTGGCCAAACTTTGAAATTTAAACCCAAACCCACTGCTCAACCCAGATCCCATACTGAATCCAGAAATTGGGGGACCGCACCATGAAGGGAAGTCAAATCCTAAAGCACAGTCTTCACCAACCATTTCAGATGGAAGGCGGGAGGCTGTGGGAGCACCAGCCCTGGGCTGGATCCTTAGCACCCAAAGAAAGAAAGAAAGAAACACAAGAAATGGAGGCAGCCACCAACGGCTACCGAGAACCAGAGCCAGCACTCCTGTTCCAAGCCCGCCGCGTGACTGACAGGTGCATTACCTTAAGGGACAGCGAGCCTGTGTCTCTGCTCAGAGAGAGGTCAGTGGACAGGGAGGCGCTGTAGTCCATGCTCTCGGAGGTGGACACGCTGCTGCTGTCCGAGGCCCTCTTGGCAGGGCCTGGTGCTGCCTGGGCAGGGAGCTCTAGGCTGCCGTTGACCAGCTTCTCCCCACCCAGCGTCTCCAGGGCACTGCTGTTGGGCCGGCTTTGGCTACCCTTTTGGGACCTGCTGGCTGCAGGACTGAGGTCCCCAGCCTGGTCTGTGACTTCCTTCTTCTCCGCTACCTGGATTCTGGCATCCATTGACACCGGTCGGGACTTTCGGAGGGGAACAGGAGCTGCCAGGCCATTCTCATTTGCTGGGGGCCCCTCTGGGGGGCTGGGGGTTTGGAGGGATCCGTTGGCAGAGGGTTGGCTGCAGGGCCCATTCGCACTGTCCTGTGGCCGGCTGGTTGGCAGCGGGGCAGAGGATGGTTCCTGAAGAGGCTTGTTAGCCCCAAGACTCAGCTGACTTGCCTCAGAAGACTCCTGAGTGTGGTTCCCCAAGGCCTAGAAGAACAGATTAGGGGATACAGGGGGCAGAAAGGCCAGGCGCCTGCAGGCGGAGAGGACAGGGGGGCAGGGAGCACTCCAAGCGGGTCCCCCACTCCCCAGCGCCTCTCCAGTAATGAGTCCTACAGTCAGGAGACTCCTGTCCCTGAGCTTAGCTTAATTTAATAGCTACTGTTCCTCCGGGAGGAGAGGCTACTGTGGCCACCTGGAGTGTGGGCCCAGCAGCTACTCTGCTGCAGACAGCTATGGTGCTGAGAAAATGCACACACTTCCCACTCGGTGGCCAGACCTTTCAACTTCTCAAGACGCATTGGAAATCTGGATTTTTACATGACATCTCTTCATGTCCAGATGGCAACTAATTCAGTTTTTAAAAAAAATGGCATAAAGTCCAAAGTCTATCCAGGGGATGGGTCAGCCTTCCAATCACTTGTTTGTTTTTTTTTTAGAGTTTTTGTGGGTCAGAAAGCACTAGAAATGTTGCTAGAGTGAAACAGAACATATATCTGTGAATAAAAAATAAATGCCCAACTAGGGCATGGTAGCACATGCCTGTAATTTCAACAACTCTAGAGGTTGAGGCAGGAGGATCCTAAAGTTCAAGACCAGCCTCAGCAACTTGGCGAGGCCCTAAGCAACTTAGTAAGACCCTATATGTGGCTCAGTGGTTAAGTGCCCCTGTGTTCAATCCCTAGTACCAAAAATAAGTACCTAAGAGGCTGGAGTGTCCCAGCGGTAGAGTGCTTACCTATCATGTGAAAGGCCCAGAGTTCAATCCCAGCAGGCGGGCATGAATAAATAAATAATAAAACGTCCAGCTGGATGAACAGTGAGCACCCACATAGCCACTCTCCAGGTTAGGAGGGGACCCTACCATGTTCCCCTCTTGCTCTTCCTGGGGGCAACCCCCCCCTTCACCTTGACACAGTCACAGTCCTAAGGATGACTGCCAAGAGCTACAGGTGAGCTCTGCGTGTTTACAGCTGGGCAGTCCTGGTTCCTGTGGCCTCTGGTTTTTGACCTTGGAAAGGCAGCTAGTGGAAGGAACTCCAGTCCACTTCCTACTCCGTGGCCAGCACAAAATTCAAAAATTTAGACGGTCACCGTCACACCATGGCCCAGCCCTGTCTGGAACCCTCCATGGCTCCGGCTGTCCTCAGGAAGAAGCTCAGCCTCCCGCCCTTGGAGAACGGGGACCTTTCGATTTCTCAAGACGCATCGGAAATCTGGATTTTTACATGACATCTCTTCATGTCCAGAGGCCAGATGTGACCACCCTCTGCCCGCCTCCTCCTGGAGCCTGGCCACTGTGCTTCCGCTGCCTGGGCACACCCAGCTTCGCCCTGTCAGCTCAGCCAGGATCCCAACAGCCCACACCTCAGTTTTCCATCTGTAAAATGGTCACATCTCCGTTCCTGTCAACCAAGGCCACCATGACTGCCTGTGGTCACCATGTTGATTCCACTTACTGTCCCCAGGAGAGGCTTCTCTTCTTGTGAGGGTCCCCACCAGCCTCAGACTCCCTCCTGGGACTGAGTTACACTTGAGAAAGCCACCTCATCTTTCCTGGCACAAGGAGGTGGTCGGCTCTGTCTGCTGATAGGCAAGTCCAGGCCCTGCCACCCTAGGCACGTGGGGCCACCTGGACAGCCAGTCCTCCCCTGGAATGGGCCTCCCCATGAGCCCCACCTGGGATCACAGAACAGCAGAGCAGGACAGAACAGAATCTGGCCCGCAGATGCGTCAGGCTTGCTCAAGGGTTTTTGTTTAATCAATTTAAATCTGCTTTACTTTAAATTCAGCAAGTGCTGAAGCTACAAAATGCTTACAAATGTGCCAATATGCTGGTCCCTTGGACACTCAGGACAGCCGTGCAGGGTCTGGGACGGCCACAGCCTCTCTGACCCATGTGCTGACTCCTCCACCCCAACTGAGCGTAAAACGTGTGTGTGGGAGGAGGACTTCTGGGAGCCAGCCTGTGCCCTGCTGCTTCCCCTGCCCCTGGCGTCTGCCACACCCCGTAGCAGGGGTCTGCGGGCTGTGGAGAAGCAGGACCAGGACCAAATGTCCCAGCCTCCCTGCTACAAGAGCCTCCTGCTGGGGCCACCCCTCCCCGCCCTCCCATCCCTCCCTGGCCCTGGGCTTCTGGACTCACAGGGGCAGCATCCACGGTGTCTTCCTCTTCCCCCTCATCCTTGCCATCTTCGATCTCCTCCATCACCTCGGCCTTGGCCTCTGCCACCAGCTCGCGCAGAGCCTTGTTACTGGTGACGCTGCTGACGAACGGGTGCTGAGGGAGCAAGACACACCTGGATTAGAACCAGCGGGGCTGGGCAGGGAGCGGGCGGCTGGGAAGGGAGCCCGGAGGCAGCTCTGAAGGCCCTGTGTAGCAGCGAAGGGGGCGAACCCCAGCTGGGCCACTCCAGCTGCCTGGCGCTGAGCAAGGAGCTTCATCTCTGGGGTGGGGACAACACTGAAGTCACAGGGAGGCCGTGAAGAGGAAACGTCAGGGTGCATGGCATGGGGCCCAGGCCAACACAGGAGCTCAAGCATTGGGGGTGAGCAGGTTTAATTTTGAGACAGAGCCTCACTAAGTTTCCCAGGCTGGCCTCAAGCTTGCAATCCTTCTGCCTCAGCCTCCCAAGTTGCTGGGATGACAGGTGTGCACCACCGCAGCCAGCCTGAAAGGTGTTAATACCTGGATGCACAGATATCCCACACTCATATTTTATTGAGGTACAACTTACGTACAGGAATGCTCACAGTCTGTCAAGTTCAATGACTTCACATGTGTGTAACCAACCCCCAGGTAGAGATGCTGAACATTTCCACCATTCTGGAAAGTTCGCTGGCCTCCCCTTGCAAGCCCCACACCCCATGGCTGCCTATCTCCGGAGATCAGTCTGGCCTGCCCTTCACTTTCACATACCCAGAACCGCCCAGCACGTGGCCTCTCGATGGGCTGGCTGCTTCCCTCACCTAACCTCAGGCCTGAGAGACTCGCACGACGTCACCTGTTTTGATAATCATTCCTTTGCTGTTTGGGGTTTTTTTAGTGCGTGTGTGTGCGTGTGTGTGCCTGTGCACATGTGTATGTTTGTCTGTCTTGCAATGCTAGGGTGGAGCCTGGGGCCTTGAGCACGCTGCCCAGCAGCTCCTTGACTGTGCCTAGGCGGCGCACGTGGACACATGGGTCTGTTCCCTGCTGCAGGACACGAGGGTAATTTCCCATTTGGGGCGACTCTGAGTAGAGCTGCTACAGACAATCCTGCAAGTGCCACCTCAGAGGGATGCGGGTTTGGTTTTAAATAAGGAACACAAACTCTCAAGACAGAGCGCGGTGGGTCCCCTCCTGGGCCTCCGTCCACAGCACCATCTTTAAAACCAAGTGCTATTCCACGGAACTTGCAAAACACCAGCGTGAGAGGTCTCCCAGGAAGAAGCCCACTTCAGGTCCCACCCGCACCAGGGCGCCTCAGGCTGGGCTTCCTCCCCCAGGGCGGCTGGGAAGGGCCGAGGGTGGGGCAGGCGCGTCCTTCAGTTGGAAGCTGCTGTTTGGATCTTACAGAGAGACGCTGGAGCAGCTCACCGTCAGCAATGTTCTGAGTGGAGCAAGGGGTCAACAGGATGCTGGGAAATAGTTAAGTGACTGGAGAATAAATTTCTCACACCTTAAAAACACATTCAGGACCACAAATCATTCTTATCTGTTTTCTTGTTTAAGCAGATCATTCAGGCTGGGCTCTCCCCGAGCTTGTGCCAGGCCCTGGGTTCCATCCCAGGCATCGCAAAAATAACTAGATACATACACAAATGGGTTCATCTGGGGACAGCCACGAGGCCACACCCCGTCCAACGCGTTCCCCTGAAAGCTGGGTCTTCCCGCTCCTTGCTCCCTCTCCTAAGCCAGCCAGCGGGGCCTGCAGAGGGTGAGGGGTTGGGGCTGTCCCTCTTGCCCACTCACTCACTGATTCGCCCTGTGATGTGGCCACGTGCCAAGCACTGACACAGGCTTTAGTCCTGCCCGAGGGGAGACAGTGGCAGGTGACCCATGACAAGCAGGCCAGGGTGCAGGTGTGACGCTTGGGGGACCCTGGAAGGCCACATAAAGCTGAGACCTGAGGGCGGAGGGCAGGCCAGGGGAAGGTCCCCTACAGGAATTCCAGGCAGAGGGAGCAATAAGTCCATGACCCTGTGACAGGGCTGGGCCGGGGGCACTGGAGGGGTGTCCAGAAGGCCTGCGGAGGGAGCCTGAGGACAGGAAGGTGGAGCTGAGGACAGACAGGTGGTACCTGCCACGGGGGCCACAGGACAGCGAGGACTTCACTCTCAGAGGCCACTGTCACCCACTAAAGACCTCATTCTGGCTGCTGTGATGCCTGTGACCTCAAGGTCCTGGAATGGGATGTTAACAGGTTACTGATCATGGGTAGATGGGCAGTTATGGGTGCTAGCCACAGACCCAGAGGCCAGGCCCCAGGACAACCCAGCTTCCTCCACCATTGTGGGCAAGCCACGGAGCCTCTCCCAGCCGCATCGCCACACTGGGAAGGCAACATTATAATAAGTCCTCAGGGTACGGCAGCTGTCATTATTATCACCACCATCACCCCACCACCACCACCACCACCACCGTCACCACCACCGTCACCATTGTCACCACCACCATCGTCACCACCATCACCAGCAGCAGCACCATCTGTGGAAGAAGCCATCCCCAGCCACCCAGCACAGCCTTCTGAGAATGAGGGTGGGAATGTGGCTCCGCAGGCCCCTGAGCCGCACACTGCGTGACCTCCCAATGTGACTCTGAGCAAGACACCAGGCCGCTTCACTGCAGCAGCAGAGGCAGACGTGAGGAATTAGCACAGATGCCAGCCTCCGCAAGGCCAGCTCCCCTGGGCGCCCCCCACACTGACCAAGGCCAGGAGTGTCGCTCTCTCGAGGCGGAGACATCTGCCTCGCAGCAGGCAGAGCGGAGGTGGGGGAAGCAGCCCTGGGTGGAGAGGCGGGTGGGCAGTGTAGCACCCTGGACACCAGCACCTAGACACCCCTCCCTGCCTCCAGGAGCGTGCTCAGAGGAGACTCCTCTACCGAGATGGCCAAGGTCATCACAGAGACGAACCCTGGCCATGCTGCAGGGGAGGACAGGGAACCTTCTTGGTGGCTGAACACTGATCCAAGCAGGCCAGTCCCTGTACAGGTCCCAGCAGAGGCTGGAGTGGAAGGTCACCTGTCCACCCCTGAAGAGGGGGAACAGCTGTGCAGCGCCACCTCCTCGGGAGCCCTGAGATGCCCATGCCACCCACCAGCTGGTACCTGCCCGCTGGCCAGAGCTCGCCACCATCCAAACGGTGCTTCCCAAGAACTGAGGCCCACTTCCCCTCCGTGCGTAGAAGCCCAGGGGCGCTCCTGGTGTTCAGGCCACAGCTCCTCCCGGCACCCTCCCTCCACCCCACCCCAACCAGCTTCCCTCCCGCTTCCTCTTTCATGCCTTCTCTTTGGAAAGGCAGTTTGTCAAAGGAGGCAAGAGCTCACAGACTTTGGAACCAAACCACCAGGATCAGAATCCTATCTCTGGCCAGGCACAGTGGCGCACACCTGTAGTCCCAGCAGCTCGGGAGGCTGAGGCAGGAGGATCACGAGTTCAAAGCCAGCCTCAGCAACTTAGCAAGGCTCTGAACAACTCAGCAAGACCCTGTCTCTAAATAAAATATAAGAAGGGCTGGGGATGTGGCTCCATGGTTAAGTGTCCCTGGGTTCAATCCTGGTACCAAAATAAAGAGAAAGAATCCTAAAGTCTGTCACTTACAAACTGTGTGATTATGCAGGCTGCTTAACCTCTCTGTGCCTCAGTTTTATCATCTGGGTGATGGAGATCTGAACAGCACCTACTTCATGGGGCTGTTACAAGTACTACGTTGGTTAACATCTGCTAAGTGTTTAGAATAGTACCTGTTGTGGATAAGGGTTCTAGAACAGCTTGCTAAGCAAACATGATTAAATTTATTTAGCAAATATTTGTTGAGGGCTCTCCACATGCCAGGCACTGTTCTTGGGACGTCAGCAAATCAAACAAAGGCTTCCCTCAGGGAGCTGACCCAGCTAGTCAGGAAGTGCAGCAAAATTACAGTAAAGGGCTGGGCTGTGGCTCCGTGGCAGAGCACTTGCCCACCACAGGTGAGGCGCTGGGTTCCACCCTTAGCACCACATAAAAATGAACAAATGAAATAAAGGCATTCTGTCCATCTACAGCTACCAAAAAATATTTAAGAATACAGTAAATAATAAAGTTATACACCATGGCTGTTGTGTGTGAGGGAAGAATAAGACGCAGGGCAGAGAAAGAGGATGTGGTTGCTGGGCATGGGGGCAGGACGCGGTGTTCTGAAGGCAGGCCGTGCGCCCCGACCCATGCATATGGAGCAGGAGGAGGGCAGGGGCCTGTGGCGTTTGAGCCCCGAGCTGCTGGAGGGTGGAGCAACCCGGGCAGATGCAAGTGCTCAGTGGGGACCTGAGGTTGAGAGGCTCTTGGACATCGAAGCAAGATGGGGAACAAATGGCCGGACACAGGGCTTGGGGAGGCAGAGTGGTGTGGACGGGCTGTGAAGCTGGGTGGGCACATCACTGAGGCTGCTGATGGAGGAGGGACCCTGGTACGTGTCCACCTTCACCAGCTGGGGCCAGCGGGGCACACAGAGGAGACGAGGAGGACGACCTGGGCGCAAGAGCGGGGCCGGAGCCAGGCGGCCCGGGGACGGTACGTGACCCTGACCAGAGCAGCTGCGAGCGTGGGTGGGCTGAGGATCACACTCAGCAGGCATCCAGTGGGGTCTCCACGTGTCAGCCTGGATGCTAAAAATGCAAACCCACTCCCACGCCCCATTCGGTGAAGCAAGCGCCTTCCCCATCCCACAGATGACGGAGCGGCCCAGGCTGGGGCGGGCAGGCCCGACCCAGAGCCCAGCCACAGACACGGCAGACGGGCCCAGAGAACAGCTGTGGAAGAGGCCAGGCGCATGGCCCACGCCTGCCATCCCAGGCACCCTGGGATCCGGTCAAGGCCAGCCTGGGCAGCTTAGCGAGACCCTGCCTCAACACAGAAAATAAGAAGGGGTTGGGGAGGTGGCCCAGGGGTGGAGCACTTGCCTAGCACGTGCAAGGCCCTGGGTTCCATCCCCAGCATGGAAGGAAGGAAGGACAGGAGGTAGGACGGACAGGAGGAAATCTGGATGTGAATGAACCACCAACGCCTGGGCAGGGGCCGGTCAGAGCACAGTGGGACTCGAGAGGGCCAGGGAAGGCATCTCCCTGCAAGCAGGCAGGCGCGGGGCGCCCATGGAGGGTGCTGAAGCCAGGACCCACCCTGGCACGCAGAGCCAGGTGCCTCTGGCAGGGCACCTGCCTGCACCAAGCCTGGGCATCCTCTTTTGGGGTACGGATGCTCCTACCCTCTAACTCAAAAACATAAAGGCGCAGAGGAAGAGCAGAGGCGGCGCAGGTGCGAGGGTATCCTGAGGGCTCTCCTCCCTCCACAGACCCTTCCACTAATGATCCCCTCACAGGACATTTTTTTCCAACTACAGAATGGAAATTCCTGGTGTGGGCTGAGGCTCTGGGGCTCTTCTGTGGGATGAAGACAGCTGGTCTCTTCCCTGTGGGATGTCCCAGAGGCCGATGCACCAGGGCAGGAGGCTGTGGCTTGCAGGAAGCAATTGGTCCTCAGTGGCTTGGGGACTTTGCATCTAAAGTCACAGCAGCCCGGCACCACCCCCAGCGAACAGTGCAATACCCCAAAAAGCAGGCCTCTGGAACTGTGAGCGTCTGCTTTTAAGTAAATTATGGAAATTTGAAAGGAACATGCATGACCTCCTAGCGGACAGACCACACTCTGCGTCCTGGTTCCTTTTCATATGTTGGCAGGAAATGCAGCACGCCAAGCGCCCCTGAGCACTGTGAAGCCAAACGCCTTCTCATTTCATCTATTTATCCCCACTTCACAGCACAGAGAGGTTGGGCCCCTCGCCCAGGGTTCCACAGCCAGTAAATGGTGGAGTTGGGATTTGAATCCAGGACTTTGCAATCCCAGATCATACTCATAATCACCAAGCAGCGCAGCCCAGAGGGATGCAGTGTAGACCTGAGTGTCAATCCCAGAGGCTGACACCTAGTGGCCGTGGGGAAGGTTGGGGGATTTACAGAAGGACTTCAGAGCTTGGTGGGACGTCCTCCCCCTTCCTCTAGAGGACAGCAGAGGCTGTCACACAGCAGAAGGAGGAGAGTGACAGGACAGTGGAGGGGCTGCCCTCTGCATGCCCCAGGCCCGTCCTCTCTTCCATCAGCGGTGCTAGCATGGAGACCGTGACCAGCAGATCCCCAGATCCCGGCAGATCAGGGCTGGCTTTGAGAGCTCTGCTGGCTCACACAGCTGGGGCAGCTCACAGCTGGCTTCAAAAAGGTCAGAGCGGTCCACGTCCCCACCCTCCGTGCACCCTCCGAGCCCATGGTCATCCAGCCTGGCTGCCCAGTTCTGCACACAGCACCCAGAAGGTCCCTTAGAGTCATCTGCTGACCCCACTACTGCACACAGGTAAAGCCCAAGTCCTGGTTCCGGCCTGCAATGCCCAGCCTGACCCCTGTGACCCTGTGTGCAGGTCTCACACCGCCCTTCGGAAGCCCCGCCCACAGGCTGACTGTCCACAGATGGGGAGGTTGGCCTCCAGGTCATGGATGGGTCTCTGCCTCTACCCTTCTGGGTCCTTCCAAGGACAAGCAGGGAGGGCAGGCCCCAGAGCAGGGGGTGCGCTCACCTCCAGCAGCTGCGCGGCGCTGGGTCGGGTCTCAGGGTTCTTATCCAGAGCAGTCTTCAGGAAGTCTCGGAATTCCACAGACCTGTGAGGACAGTGGTCAGCATGAGCTCGGGCCCCCAGTCCCGACTCCATCCTCCCAGGGAGCCGCGTGCTTCCTGAAGAAGTCCCTCCCAGGAAAAAGGGCACCTTCACGTGCTGAAACTGTGGAGGTGACCCTATGCCTTGTGGCTGCTGGGTCTTCGCTGGACCCCCAGACCCAGAAGGGATGGGCACATTGGGTCACCAGATCCGCCTTGATGGGTTTGCACTCATATCCCAAGCGGAGGGAAAAGGCAGGGAGCTCAGACCTCTCCCTGGCAGGGCCACGCAAGCCTCAAGGTCGCACCTCCCCAGCGTGCTGCCCGTGCGCCTGCAGACACCGCAGGTCTCCAGGCCTTACCACTTAGAGGGGGTGAGCAGTGTGGGAGGGTCGGACTTGGCGATCTTGAGCAGGACGCGCATGGGGTTGAGCTCGTGGTGAGGGGGCTCGATCTGCGCCATCTCGATCAGAGTGATGCCCAGGGACCAGATGTCGGCCTTGTAGTCGTATGGGGTGTCCTTCATGGTCTCGCAGAGCACCACCTCGGGGGCCATCCTGAACCAACCAAGGGACAACACAGGGCTGAGAACCCGCCTCCGCAGGCGCTCCTGGCAGTCGCAGGGTCAAGGACCACCGCCAGCCCGGTCAGGGTTGGCGGCGCCCTGGGCCACGGTGGGCGTTACTTGACGTCCCTCTGTCCTCCGGAGAGCGCTCTTCCGCACGCGGCGCCCCGCCACGGCCTGCTGCAGTTCCCCGGGCCCACCACAGGATGGCAGCAGCGATCCAGAACACAGAGGCCTGGGAGGGGCGGAGGGCAGGGCGGGGCCGGCAACGCCGCAGCGGGATGGAGAGGATGCAGCCCAGGGGAGGGAGAGAGAGAGACAGGGTTAAGAGCGAGTGAAAAGCCTGGGGGAGGCCGGGTCCACGGGGCAGGCTGTTAGGTGTGAAGCTGAGCGAGAGAGTTGTGCTCTATTCTTTAGAGTGATGGCTTTGGAAAGGAGGAAACAGAAGAGACTAGGGAAGGCAGGCCCGCAGGTGAGGGCAGGAGCTGAACCCTTCTTCCAGGAGCTCAGTTGATTAGGGGCACTCTCAGCATGCATCACCGTATCATTCCTAATTTCCAGACCAGGACACTGGGGCACAAGGAAGCTGAGGCCCTCGTCCAGGGCCACACACACACATAGCTAGTAAGCTGGGCTCAAGGCCCTCCTGCTGACCCGGGCACTCAACTTTTGGTCTCTGTCCCCAAACCACCCAGAGTTCCCTTTGGGGAGTTGCAGGCTTAACACGTGTCTGCATTTGACTTCCAGGGGCTGCAAGACTCACCAGTAGGGTGTTCCTATGAAGGAATCTCGCTTCTGCAGGGTTTTCAGATTCTTGGCAGATACACCAAAGTCAGCTGCAAGACAAAAATCTCAGATAAAATATTTGCGGGACATTCTTCCACCCATGGCTTTGGGGTAAAAGTCTGCTAGGAGGACTCGGGGTTATGCATCTGAAATTGGCTAACAGTGGTCATTTTTTATCTAGCAAACTAGAGATCATTAAAAATATAATAAATAATGCATGCTGCTGTAAAAATGTACTGAGTGGGACCTTTCAACTGCCCAGTGAGAGTGCAGATTGGCAAAGGTCTGCAGGAAAGCCTGGCAATAAATAACAAGAATCTTTAAAATATCCAGACTCTTTGGATCCAGTAATTCCAAATGTAGTAACCTACTCTAATGAAATAGTACCAATACAAAAAAATTACAAGGTTCATCAAAGTGCCATTAGAGTAGCAGTAAAACCTAAGACAAGCTGAATTGAGTGTGTGCGTGGTGCTAGGGATAGGACCCAGGGCCTCGTGCATGTAATGCAATCACCACCTCTGAGCCAGACCCCACCCAGAGTTATAATTTAAAAAGCTTTCCATAAGCCCAGCATGGTAGTGTGCACCTGTGATCCCAGCTTCTTGGGAGGCTGGGCAGGAGTTCCCGGCCAGCCTGAGCAACATAGTGAAAACCCACCTCAAACAAATAAAAAGCCAAAACATGTATATAAATACAATACATCCTGCATTTTCCAAAAGGTAAAAAACCTCCCCAAAGTGTTGAAGATGGCATATCTATCACACAAACAAACAAAACAAAACAGAGTGAGGAATTAGGAGAGGTGAGAAAGATAATGGGTAAACAAACGAGAAAAGTGATATAATCCCATATGATGGAATATTCTGTAGTCACTAAAGTTAGTTTTGAAATGTGTGGGGTTTTTGTTTTTTGTTTTTTGTTTTTTTTGTGGTGCTGGAGATTAAACTGAGGCCTTGTGCATGTGAGGCAAGTGCTCTACCAACTGAGCTATACCCCAGCCCAGTTTTGAAGTGTTTTTAATGTAAAAAAAAATTTTTTTTTTTTTTTGGTACTGGGGATTAAACTCAGGGAGCTTCACCACTGAGCCACATCCTCAGCCCTTTTTATTTTTTGAGACAAGGTCTTGCTGAGTTGCTTAGGGCCTGGCTAAATTGCTGAGGCTGGCCTCAAACTTGCAATCCTCCTGAGTCAGCCTCCCAAGTTGCTGGGATTTCAGGCATGCACCACCACGCCCCAGCTAACATAAAATATTTTTGAGATATTTACTGATTTATGTTTATATTAAAAGGTTAAGTTGGGAAAAGAGAAATGCCATTGTATGGTCAGAGCTGAGCCCCAGGAAAAGGGCAGAAATTTTGGAGGAAATGCACCAGACTGCCAAACTGGTTGGGTGTCGGTAGTGAGACTAAACAAGGTTCTTCCACGCTCTGAATTCCATAAGCCTACATGACGAACAGACCGAGTTTCAGGATTAACAAAAAATAAACAGCACGGTGCCCTGGTGCACGCCTGTGGACCTGGCACTTGGAGGCTGGAGATGGAACCAGAAGTTCCAGGCCACCCAGGGCAGTACCACGAGACCCTGGCTCAAAAATAAGTAAATAAAAAGTCTCTTTAAACACACATTAGCTTCCTCACATGCCCACTGTAAAGAGAAGAATCCAGTGCTACAGGGAGAAAAATGTCCTCCAGACCCCTGTCTTCGGGGACAAAGTTCCTTGACTGAACACCAGGTTCAGGAGGAGTCACGCTGGAGAAGTTAACCAGGGTGCACTGTGCCCGGAAACAGCTCTAGGAGCCTGGGCCTCAGCCGGGGCGCAAGCAGCCTCCCAACACAGCCGGCAACTGCTGTATCCAGAGCTTGCACAGTGCCAGAGCCAGAGGGAGCAGTTCCTGGGGCTGAAGGCGAGGGAACTGGGTGCCACCTTGCTGTCCCCTGCCTGGGTACGCTCAGGCACTCTCCAAACACCCCCCATGCCAGACCCAGGCGAGGTGCAGAGGATACAGTGGAGACCCAAGGCAAACCACGCCCTTGACTCCAGGTGCTCAGGGCTTAGCGGGGACAGCAGAGAAGAAACCAATCAGACACAAATGTACGCAGCGAGGGAAAGACTGGCAAGCCGACCTAGGAGGGTGACCTCAGCACACATCAGGGAGGGGGAGGGCTCAGGGCCCCGACAGATTCGTTTATTCAGCAGCTATGATCAACACCTGTCCTGTGCCGGGCCCTGCTCTGCGGGCAGAGCTGACCTTGAGGAAGGCCTCCCTCTCTTGAGGCTAGAAATATGCCCCTGACCATCAGGGTGGACTCCTGGGAGCCGAGGCCTCTCAGGGCTGCTGAGGCAGAGGCTGCTGAGCCTTGGGGGCTGGTTTAGAGAGGACAGCAGGGCGGGGGAAGGCCCTCCATGCAGGTCAGCTGGCGGCCCAGAAGGGGCAGGACGGAGGGACAGGGAGGGGAGAATGCAGAGTGGAAGTGAAGGAGGCAGGAGGCAGGTGGGGCAGGACGGTCACAGGACCTCTGACCCGCGGTTCTCCGGTTACACGGGGATGCCACGCCTGTAGAGCTAATAAGCCGAGGGTGGTCTCAGGACGGCATGGCTGTGTGACCAGCTCGCTAGTGGCAAGGGCTCCACCCACAGGGTGAGGGTGGGATCAAGCCCAGCCTGGAAATGCGGAGGCTGGGAGGTGGAGGCTGAACTGAGACTCACTCCAGGGAGACGACAGGAGGGTGGTCTCTCAGCCCTGGTCAGTGCTACCTGGACAGCAGTTGCTCAGTCAGGGGTCAGTCTCACTAGACAGGGCACAGGGACCCTGTCACCTCCTGGAATGGGACCAGGAGCTGCTGTGAGGTGAAGGCCAGGACCCCAGGTGAGAAGCCAGCTGGTCTGCTGACCAGTGGGAGCCCTCTAGGCCTCCTGGGTAAAAGTGGGGCTGGGCTCTCCCGCCTGCTGGGCAGCCCAGCCTGTGTGAACCCGGCTCCCCTATCAAGACATCGATGGCTGGCACATCGTCGCAGCCAGGAAACCCCTTGGGAATGTTGACTGCCTCTCAGACCCAGGGTGAGGGTCCCAGAAGCTGCTACCCTACCCATGGGCCCTGCTGATCCCTTCCTAAGGAGAGGGAGGAAAACCAGAAACCACAGACTTTCACAATGACAGCTGGTCCCCAGGGCCTCCCTGAAAAAGCCAGCCCACTTTCTGGGTGGCTGCCACTTCCCCTTCCGGCAGGAGGGTGGGGTGGCCTTCCGCCCAGGCCCCCTCACCCGGGCCCCCTCTCCCCTGCTTGGGGTGGCCCAGCCCCAGCCCTGAGGCCCCGGGAGTTCAGTAGTGTGGTCCCCAGAGGCGGAGCTGCCCTGGGCCATGCAGAAGGCTGTTTTCAACCTTTTCTTCTGATAAAAACACACCTCCCTCTCCTCCTGTTAAACACAAATCAGGGAAAGGCAGCACAACCAGGGATCTCCCTGCAGAGCCTGCGATTTCCACGATTTCCACAAGGACAGCCTGGGTCTGCTCTGCTCACAGCTGCACAAGGCTGCACATCTGGAGCTGAGGCGCTCGGCAGGCCTCACATGCAGGCTTCGCTGGGTCACCTTGGCTCACAGAGGCCCCATCCACATTTCCATTACCTGCCAACAGCCATAGTCTGAAAATACTATGTGGAAAATTCTAGAAAGAAGCAAGTCAGACGTTTTAAATAACTTCCATTACAGCATGGTGTTGTGATTGCTCTATTTCATTATTAGTTATGGTTGCTGATCTCTTACTGTGCCTATTTTATAAATTAAACTTTATCATAAGTATGTATGTATAGGAGGGTATTATCTGTAGTTTCACGAATCCACTAAGGATCCTAGACCATATCCCCCATGGATAAGGAGGGAGCACTATATGTGTAAAAAAAAAAAAAAAAAAGCAACTTGGATTTTTAAAAATGTTTGAGATGATCATGAAGGTTCACACCTGTGATTCCCATTACTCAGGAGGCTGAGGCAGGAGGATTATAAGTTTGAGGACAGCCTCAGCAACTTAGCCAGACCTTGTCTTGAAATAAAATAAAAGACTATGGATGTAAGGTAGTGGTAGAGCACCCCTGGGTTCAATCCCCAGGACACATAAATAGATAGACACACACACATCCACATACACACATACAGATATATGTGTACACATGTGTATCTACATTGGATAGCAATTCTGTTTCTGGAAACAAATTTCCAAAAGAGACGTAGAACACAGATGGTGCTTATGAAGCATTATCTGGAGGAACAACAAATTGGAAACAACTGCACCAGCCGCGGGGGCTGCCAGCAAGCGCTTAGATCAACGGTGTTACTCCAGCCATGAAATAACACGCAGCCCAGGAGAGGCAGGGGCACGTACCTCTCCTCTGGTACCTCTCCTCTCCATGGTACCTCTGTACCACGTCACAGGGGGCAGAGTCCACACTGTGACGCATATCGTGGAACACAGGGCGTGAGGTTCCAGAAGCATCTGACAGAACGATGCATGCGTCTTGTGTGTACACACCACGCAAACACACCCTAAGAGGTCTGGAGACTCACGTCAGACTCCAGGAGGCTGCCTCCCTGGGAGTGGGGTTTTGGTAGGGGCAGTGCACTGGGGCAGGGGGATTGCATTTTTTCCTTTATGCACTTGGAGGAGGTTGCTTTTATGATTTAAGAAACAGAAATGCATTTAGTAACTTTTTTTTGGTTTTGTGGGTTTTTGTTTTTTCTCTAAGTAAAACCCAGGATGTGGTAAAAGAGAACTTGGTGCTCCTCCTGGGGAGCGAGAACGGTGTGACCTGTGGGGAAGGCCATAGATGCAAAGTCTGCCTCTGAGAGCTCCTCCTCAGGGGTGAGTGCAGAGAGAGCCAAGAGCCAGCCCGGCCCCTCTGCATCATCCATTAGGATGACAGAAACCCAAACATCCAGCGCGAGGCTCGTGCAGGTGAAGCCTGTTCTGTGCATGTGACAGAATGCAGGAGAACATGAAAGTAATCCTGTTTAGGAGAAGCGTCAGCAATGTGAGGGACACACTGACCCTATTGACTGAAGAAGGCAGACGAGAACATTGCGTTAAGTGAAAGGAGCCAGGCACAGAAAGATAGTTGGCATCGATTCTCACGTCAGTGTGCACAATAAAATGTTAGCCTGTGAAAGCAGGGAGTGGAATCGTGGAGACCAGAGGCTGGGAAGGTGGGGAGGAGGGTGGACAGAGGACGGCCACTAGGTACAGGGTCCAGCAGGACAGGAGGAATGGCACCCAGTGCCCTCCAGCACCACAGGCAACTATAGCTGACAGTGACTAATTGTATTATTATTTTTTTTTGGTACTGGGGATTGAACTCAGGGACACTCGACCACTGAGCCACATCCCCAGTCCTATTTTGTGTTTTATGTGGAGACAGGGTCTCACTGAGTTGCTTAGCGCCTCATCGTTGCTGAGGCTGGCTTTGAACTTGTGATCCTCCTGTCTCAGCCTCCCAAAGTGCTGGGATTATAGGTGTGCGCCACTGTGCCAGGTAATAAATTGTATTTTTTAAATAGCTAGTAGAGGGGATTCTGAATGTTCCTCACAGAACTAGCCAGTATCTATAGCAATGGACATGCCAATTACCCCATCTGATCATTATGCATCACAGACACATGGAAATGCCACAATGTACCCCCATAAACGCGTACACTTACCAGGCGTCAATTAAAAATAAAAAATGCATTTTGTAAAACAGTGGAGGAGCTGTGCAGCCCAGGGGACCAGCACCCAGCAGGCCCAGAGGACAACCCCAGCACACAAAAATAGAAAACCGAAGAAAAACTGTAAAGACTGGGAAACTGTCTACACGCTGTGATCCCGGCTTTTTAAAATGCGCACGTTGATCTTACAGAAACTAGCGTTGGGGCTGAGGTTGTGGCTCAGTGGCAGAGCGCTTGCCTTGCATGTGTGAGGCACTGGGTTCGATCCTCAGCACCACATAAAAATAAATAAACAAAATAAAGACACTGTGTCTATGCATAACTAAAAAATATAAAAAAAGAAAGAAAGAAACTAGCGTCTACCAGAGTTCAGGCACAGCCCTGCACAGAGCCGCCTGCTTCCGCCTGCGCACCCTTAGCACGTCCTCTGCTCTGTCTCCTTGCAGATCACTTCTGTCTGTGATCCTTCAGGGCACAGGGAATCAATGTCCCCATGTGACAGATGGGGAAGCTCCAGTTCTGCAAGATCAAGTGACTTGCAGGTCACCTGCCAGCTCTTCCACCTCCCGCGTGCCACCTTTCTGTGCACCAAGGAGACACAGGCATCTGATTAGGAGCAACGGCAACGGTCCTCCTTGTGGGTCTTATTATTCCAAACTGTCTACAGGACCTCTGTCCATCCACTCACACTGTGTGCCTGTGTGTGTGTGTGTGTGTGTGTGTGTGTGTGTGTGTGAGAGAGAGAGAGAGAGATTTTTTTTCTGATCACCAAATCAATATTTCTCATTAAAAAATCAAACATTTAGCCGGGCACAGTGGTGCAAGCCTGTCATCCCAGCACTTAGGGAGGCTGAGACAGGAGAACCGCGAGTTCAAAGCCAGCCTCAGCAATGGCGAGGCACTAAGCAACTCAGTGAGACCCTGTCTCTACATAAGACACAAAATAGGGCTGGGGACGTGGCTCAGTGGTCGAGTGCCCCTGAGTTCAATCTCCAGTACCAAAACAAAAAAAAAGAACGTTGGCAATACAGAACATGATCTGTCCTCTGTCCGCAGACCACGGGCGATCAAGAGTCCAAGGCATCAGGAGCATTACTGCCCGATGATGCTCAGCTCCAGGAGGGCTGGGACCCGCTGGTACTGCAGTGGGGACAGGAGGGAGCCAGGGCTCCCCGCCATGGCCCTGGGATCCCAGAAGCCTCCTTCCTCCAGGCCGCCATGCACCCACGCTCATTAGGAGACGGGCTTCTGCTGATTACAGGACAACCTGCCCTCCCAGGGGTGGCAGGGCAACTGCAGCGGGAGGGGAAGTGAAGAGATCCTAGCGTGGCCGCAGGTACGCTGCTTCATCTCCCCGAGCCTCAGTTTCCCCATCTGTAAAATGGGGCCCACACCACTCAGCTGGGAGACAGGTGCTGCTCCTCTCTTTGTATTTTTCTTTGCTCTTCAGGCCCCTCGAGGCCTGTGGGCACTTCACACAGGTCTCCCCACTGCTCCCCTATCTTCAGCTCCCTACCCACCTGCCTTCTCTGACTCTTCTCCCCATCTCACCCCCGGCCTCTCTGCTGCACTCATTCCCCATCTTTTGGGCCTACATGATTCTCACCAGCTGTCCCAGTCCATGAGGACAATGATTTCTTTCTCTGGTCAGTCCAAATCCTCTCTTCCTCTGAAAAACCACCTTCCCCACCCCACACGGATCCCTGGGGTGCTGTGGGGCACTTCCCTGTTGTTCCCGGGTCCCACTCTCCAGGCCAGAGAGACTGACTGACAAGAGCTGGGCCTGTCAGAGAACTCCTCTTTCCTGGGCCTCACTGACTGGTCTAGGGATCACCACCTTAGCCAAGCTGGCCCAATCATAGCTTCCCTCCTTACTGGACCTCCAGTAAAATCTTACTGGACCTCCTTACTGGAGGTCACTTTTCAGGCTGCTCTGTGGTGTGAAACCAAGAAAGCAGACAGGCAGCTAGCTTCTCAGCAAGGTGGGTGAACAAAAAAAAAAAAGGAGGTGCCTTTACTGGAATTTAATACTGGACACTCGAAGCATATCAGGGACTCAGGAAGTTGGATATTATAAAATAAAGAAGAAATCTCCAGTGCCACAGCTGCTGCTGTGGCCGGAAGCACCAGCCAAAGCAGTCCTGCCACGAGCACAGTGGAGGAAATTAAAGGAACCTGCATTTTTAGGAGGCATGAGGTATGTCTGGGTGCAGAGACTTTAGAGATCACAGACACTGCCCAGCTAAACGAAAAGCCATGCTGTACGATACCCTTGTGCAGGAAAGAAGCTGATCTCTCCCAGTGGTGTGCGGAGAAAGGAACCATTTTGTAGCTGCGACACAGGGGCCGGCAGCTGAGGGAGCCAAGTCCTGGCAAACCTGAGTCTGACCCAAAACACAGGCCTGGCAAAACCACACTGCATGACACCGAGTGTGCCAAAGTGACCAGGAGGAAATCGAACGTGTAGAGGGGTTTACATAGGGGACAACTGGTCACAGAAACCCACCAGGCTCTCCGCGTCCCCCTCCAATCTGGCTGCCTGTAGGACCAGCTGGAAGAGATGTGTCTGGCTGGGAATTCAACAGGGCAGAGTGGGAGAGACTGAGTCTGGAGACTGAACCGGAGAGGAGGAAACGTGTGCTCCACAGGTGACCTAGTGGACTAAGAATCGGCTCCTCCACCCACTCGGGGGAACCCAGGAGAGGCCCTGGGGTACAGTCTTCCAGCATGGACTGGCAATTGCTGGGCCCTGGAGGAGGCTGATTTAAAATCTCCAGATCAACTGGCATTTAGAGAAGAGCCTGGAGCCCACCTAAGCCTAAACCCCGCCCCCAGGAACTCCACTTAGGGAAGTACCTGTCACTCCAGCAACTCCACCCTGAGGGTGGAGCAAGCTTCACACTCCAAATGGCCCCACCCAACACTGCTGAGAAAGGAAGCTGAGAATCTTGAACTCCAAAGGAAACAACTTTTCATTTTTTTTTCTTTTTTCTTTTCTGTGTTTAATTGTGACCGTAATGGTTCATGGACATTTATGAATACTCATATTCGGTTTTTTTCTCATTTCTAGCATTTTTGAAAACAGTTATGTTTCATGGATTAGTTTTTTGAGGACTAGGATGTTTGATTAGTATATTTCAGTTTTGTTTTGTATTCTTTTATTTTTTTTATTTTATTTTGTTTTATTTTTTGGTACTGGGGATTGAATTCAGGGGCACTTGACCACTGAGCCACATCCGCAGCCTTGTTTTGTGTTTTATGTAGAGACTGGGTCTCACTGAGTTGCTTAACACCTCACCCTTGCTGAGGCTGGCTTTGAACTTGCAATTCTCCTGTCTCAGCCTCCCTAAGCTCTGGGATTACAGGCTTGCACCACCACACCTGGCTGTATTCTTTTATTTTTATTTTTGTTTTTAATTTAAAACATTTTTACTTGATATATATTTTTTCTCTCATGTATCTGTTTCCCTTGATTCTCCTCCTCTCTTTTCTTCTGCTAACAATCTCTATTGTTCTCTTTCACTTTTCCTTTCATTTTTCACTTCTATCTTCTCTCCTCATCCTTCATAATCATCACATCACTTCTGTTCTCTCTGTGTTCACCATTTGAAATTGTAAACCCATTTGCAAACCTACTGTTTTCATTGTAGGCAGTAACTGTTTATAGTGACAATTAACTTTGTCGACATCATAGCAGAAACTATTTGGTTTAATGCTATAGATTGTTTGCATTGGTTGTTGTTATTATTTGTCTCACCCAAACAGTGAGGTATTGGAAACCTTCACAGACACTGTAAGTCCACAAGGTAGAAACTCTACTGTCTCAGATCCATACTGTTAGGTGGGTAGACACACAAACAACATGAAAAAGCAAGGGCAAATCACCCCAAACAAACCAAGATAGTTCAATAACAGAATCCATTGACACCACAGGGGAAGAAATGTCATAAAAGGAGATTAGAATGAACATAGTTAAACTGATCTGTGAGGTAAAGGGGTGATGTAAGGAATGACATAAGAGAGAAAATACAGGAAGTGAAAGATCACTTCAATAAAGAGATATTCTGAAAAAAAAAAAAAAACAACAGTAGAAATCCTCAAAATGAAGGAACCAATGAACCAAATTAAAAATTCAATGGAAAGCATCACCAACAGACTAGACTACTTGGAAGCCATGGTTTCGGGCAATGAAGATAGAATATGTAATCTTGAAAATAAAGTTGACCCTGGAGAAAAGATGTTAAGAGACTATGAACAGAACTTCCAAGAAATATGGGATAACCTGAAAAGACCAACTTTAAGATTTATTAGGATGGATGAAAGCTCGGAGATACAAACCAAAGGAATGTACAATCATTTCAATGAAACAATAACAGAAAATTTTCCAAACCTAAAGAATGAAATGTAAAATCAAATACAGAGACTTACAGGACCCCAAATATACAAAATTACAACAGACCTACACCAAGGTACATTATTATGAAAATGCTTAACACATAGAATAAGGATAAAGTTTTAAAGGCTGCCAGAGAAAAACAACAGGTCAGATTTAGAAGGAAACCAATCCAGATCGCAGCTGATTTCTCCACCCAGACCCTCAAACTAGGAAGTCTTGGAATAATATATAGCAAGCTCTGAACAAAAATGGAGGCCAGCCAAGAATAACCCAGCAAAATTAAGCTTCAGATGATGATGAAATAAAAACCTTCCATGAAAACAAAAGTTAAAAGAATTCACAACTAGAAAGCCTGCACTACAGAAAAAAACAGAAATAAATCAAATGACAGGGAATAAAAATCATTTCTCAATAATAACACTGAATGTAAATGGCCTAAGCTCATCAATCAAAAGACACAGACTGGCAGATTGGATTAAAAAACAAGGCACAACAATATTCTGTCTCCAAGAGACTCACCTCATAGGCAAAGACATAAACAGACTGTAGGTTAAAAGATGGGAAAAGATGTATCATTCACATGGATCTCGTAAACAAGCAGGGGTTTCTATCCTCATTTCAGATAAAGTTGACTTCAAGCCAAAGTTAATCAGAAGGGACAAAAAGGGACATTCCATCCTAAAGGATTTATATATCAACAACATATAACAATTGTAAATATTTATGCCCCAAACAATGGAGCATCTGCATATATCAAACAAACCATTCTCAATTTCATGAATCAAATACACCACAACACAGTAAGAGGTGGTGGCGAAGCAGCTCTGGGGTCGGATGCCTTGGTGTGAACCCTCACTGTCCCTGTGCGGCTGTGTGACATTGATGAAGTTAATTTACCTCTCCAGGTCCCAAATGCTAGCTCTGTAAAAGGTTATCAGTGTCTCTGAAGATTAAATGAGTCCGAACATATGGAACCCCGGCGTGGTGTGCGGCGGCTCTCGGGGTCCCCCTTGACAGCAGTTACGCTTCTCGTGGTGTTACTCACAAACAAACAAAATATTAATCTGCCTTGACTCATTCAAGAGGGAAATCCACAGTCACATGACTTTCATGACAGCATGCTGTTTTTGGTGTTTGGTTTTCTTTCGGCACTGGGGATTGAACCAATAGCAGCTTAACCTCTGAGCCACATCCCCAGCCCTTCTTATTTTTTTATTTTGAGACAAGGTTTCACTAAATTGCTTAGAGCCTCACTAAGTTGCCGAGGCTGGCCTTGAACTTGCGATCCTCCTGCCTCAGCCTTGTGAGTCACTGGGATTACAGGCATGTGTCCCTGCACCTGGCTTACTGCTTATTGTTATAACTCCTATTTTATTATTGTTGTTAATTTCTTACCATGTCTAATTTATAAATTAAACTTTATCATGGGTCCCTATGTATAGGGTATGTGGAGTATGTGGGGTTTGGTGCTATTCCAGTTTCAGGTGCCCACGAGGGTCTTGGAACATGCCCCTCATGGCTCTCTCTGTACAGAGAGAGGAGCTGGACCCAGCCCGCTGCAGTGGGACCATAGATGCTGGACTAGTGTGAACTCCCAACTGGCCACCTGCACAGCAGGGGCCTTGGGAGTTAGGGACCCTAGGTAAACAGACGGGGGGTCCCAGGCTAATGCTGGAAGTGGCTCTTCACTACTGAGTGCCTACTGCGTTCCAGGATCAAGCGGGGCACTTGGATTCTCAGGCTGGTTGCGACTCCTGCCTGCAACCTGAGAGACGCCACTGACCTCCCCTCCCCTCTGCAGAAGAAGTATGTGGGCAAGGAATACGGGTGTCATGGAGATGGGGACCACTGTCTGGCAGCAGGGCCTGGGGACGTTCCTTGGCTCAGGAGAGAAGCCTCATTCACTGGGCATCTAGGATGTGCTGGGCCTGATGGATGCGCTGGTCCATCAGGTCCTCAGGCCAAATCCACGAGCCAGTGACCATGACCACCCTCAGAGCTTAAGGAAACCAAAACTCAGACAGGCTAGGGGACTTGTCCAAGGTCACCCACTGCCAAACAGCAGTTCCGGGACAAGACCGAATTTTGGTCTTCTCGGTCCATGCCCACTCCTCTCCAGGTGGCTGGGCCCATCAGCTCCCGCCCCTGGCCTCTCCCTGCAGGAGGGATCCCCTCTGGCCAACCCAGCACTGCTCTTACCAGCCCGGAGCTGGGGCTTGTGCCACACCTGCAATGGCCACACGAACCTGGGAGGAAGTCTGAAATCCACGCAGAGGTGAACATTTAACACAAGGAAGCAGCAAAGCGCCCGGGAGCAGAGGGGATGAGCCCGAGTGCCAGTGTCCAGGGATGGGCTCTGGCTTTGCCCCACTGTCGACCCTATGAGGGGGTTCTGCTGCTGTGCCCATTGTACAGATGAAAGAACTGGGGCCAGAGAGGCTGAGCGTGTTTCTGCAGACCACACAGCAGAGTGGCAGAGCAGCGCCTGACAGCGGCTAGTCTGAGTGTGGCTGTTTGCCCTGCAGCTCATCTGCTTTACACAGAGGCTCAGATATCGTGTCCACTGAGGACAGCACCACTGCTGGGGACAGAGCTGTCGACCGTCTCTCACACATATTTAGTTCATAGGGAAGATGGGGGTAGTGGTGGGGCTCCAGAGGTCAGAGACTGTCCCAGGAAGGGTAAAGAGGCCAGCAGACCACACCTGTCCCCCAGGTCACCCTCACTGCCACAGCAGACTGTGCATAGGAGGGTGTCTAAGGCCTTGGCAGGCGTCCACTCCACACCCAGGGTCCAGTACTAACTGTAAATACACACTGGACTCTCCCTGGACTGTCCTTCCTCCTTCACTGGCTTCCTGGCTGTCCCGACTGTCATGCCAGGTGGCAGAAAGTCACACTCAGGTGCCTTGGCCCAGGTCCCCTGGTGCGAGTGGGATTCCTGAGTCTGCTCAGGTGTCAGTGCCCTCCAGATTCAGGGTGTCTGGGCAGCGCACGGGGGCAGCAGCACAGAAAGTGGGACCCCACTGGGGCGCCTCAGCGGGCGCCTCCTGGGCCCCTGCATCCCCTCCATGGGCTCCCCGTCCTTGCCAGCCCGTCTGGGCTGGATCCTGGCTTTCTGTGTTCTTCCTCCTCCTCTGGATATGCTCTGGAAGGCCGGGCTAAATGTGCCCCTTGAACTGGCCAGGGTACCTGACCGTCCGCCCCACCGTCCTCTATCCAGCCCCTCCCTGGCCACGCTCCACTGACCCCGGCATGAGGTGGTTCTCTGGCAGCCGTGCAGTGCCAAAGCCTAAACCCTGCCGGTTCTCCTCCCTCGTGGAAGGATCCCGGGCACCGCGTTTTAACTGGGCCTTGGTGCCTCACCTGTGAAATGGACACTAGCACCCTCGGAGTGCCGATTAAATGAGATGATACAGAGAGCCCGGTCCATGCCTGACACCCAGCGCGGGCTTCGTAAACAGAAGTGCGAAGCTGCTTCTCTTTCTTTCTTCTGCCAACTCTGCTGCTTCAGCTCCACCCCTCTGGCCACAGGGCCACCAGCTCAGTCTTGTCCCCTACCAGACACACAGCCATCCTTCACTGCTCAGCCCCCTTGGCTCTCACTTTCGGCCTCTCTGGGCCCCCAGCCCCAGCCAGGTGGGGTGGGACCTCCCTCTCCATGCACCTGCCCCCTGCCAGCTCTGCTATCAGGGCAGGTCCCTGCCCTCTCTCAACACTCACAGCCGGAGCACAGGACATCTCTGATGGACCGTGTGTGCTCACCCTCATTACTGCCCCTGTGGCTCTCATCCCAGGGGCTCCATGGTGGCACAGGTCCTTATGGACAGAATTAACATGTTCCTCAAAGACCTCAGTGTGACCACTCGGGGAAGAACGGAGTCGCTTCTGTGTGGGAAGGATGGGGTTGAACAGGCAGAGGGACAAGTGGGCTGTTCACCTCTCAGAGACACCGTGGAAAGTGGCGCTGGACGAGGTCCAGGGTGCAAGGAATTAAGGACCAGCTCGGGAGGCCACGCTACCCCCATGCCCACCCCGCACCCTCCCACGCCCTGGACGTGTGCAGGAGTCAGGGATGACAACAGGAGCCAACGTTCAGTGGACGATTCTGGATAAGAGTGGAGACACTTTCTAGCATTTTCTTTTAAACCTTCACATACTGTGTGGGTTTTGCATAATAAGCAAATGTCCTTCATCAAATGATAAAATCCGTGACTTTTAAAATGTAGTAGCATTACAGACATATTATTTGGCGATGTAAAAGCAAAGATCAGAAGAGTTCAAAGTACACGTCTCCAGGGTGGACGGCCACAAGTGACAGTTGTGGTCAACCAACACAAGCTTGAAAATATTCTGGAAAAAAAATGACACCTGTGCTGATCTTTCGTCCTCACCCCCTAAGCCTCACAACCAGGTGACCTCTGCATTGCAGGGGGAGCTACGAGTCATGCAGAGATTCGAAGAAGGCTTAGCCTGGAGTCCCACCTTGGCAGTGCTGGCCCAGGTGGGACCTGTGTCCACTGTGGGTTCGTCCTGTGCTCCAAAGGCTGTTCAGTAGCACCCCTGGCCTCTACCCACTCGATGCAAGTAGTACCCCCAAGTTGTCTCCAGACACTGTCCAGTGTCCCCAGGGGCGAGATCTCCCTGGCTGAGAACCAGGTTAGAATGAGCAGATGGGGACAGTATGCAGCCTGTGGTCCAGGGCTGGGCAGGGAATGCCTGTCCGGATCTTGGAGGCCATGAGGACCCCACACTCACTGCCAAGTCCAGGATCCCTCCCAGGACAAAGGCCAGGCTCCCCGTGCTCCGCTCTCCCACCCCGGCGCCCTACCCCTCTGCCAGTTGCCTTACCCAGCCGGATGTCGCCCTCGAGGGTCATCAGCACGTTGCCGGCCTTCAGGTCGCGGTGGATGATCCTCTTGCTGTGCAGGAAGCTGAGGGCCTCCAGCATCTGGCGGCAGACCACCTGGATCTGGGGCTCTGTGAGGCCGCGCTCCAGCTCTGGGGATGAGGAGACGGTCAACTGAGCAAGCTCTCGACGCACCAACCCGAGCTCAGGCCCACCACGCACAAGGAACAGCAGACCACCCACAGCACGGTGCCCCGCTGTGGCCTGGCTCCTGTGGGCCTTGGACTCTGTGGACCAGCCCGTGGCGGGCACAATCACTGTGGCAGGCTGGGCTCAGAGGGCCACTTGCTCAAGGTGCCACAGTGGGAAGGCACAGATCTGAGATTCAAGCAGAGTCTGGCTGCAGAGTTGAGGGTGTCGTGCAATCAGACTGACATGCAGGTGTCCGCTGAGCCAGAAACTCAACTCCCCCTCCCCGTCGCCTTTTCTGTCCTTAGAACATGATACCAAGACCAGGTAATTGATAAGCAACAGGAATTTGTTTGGGGTCAGGGTTCAGGAGGTGGAGAAGTCCGGGCACTGGGTGCTGGCACAGGCTGGGGCCCGCCGGCTGGTCTCAACGAGGTGGGGCACCAGGTGGAGAGAGGGCAGGGCTGCCGGCTCTGAGGCTCTTCCGGCTCCTCGGCTCCTCCAGGGCCGCGAGGCATGTGGGCCGCACCCTCGGGCCTCCTCAGGCCCTCGTGGCCTCCCAGAGGCCCCACCTCCAGTGCCATTAACACGTGAATCTGGGGACTGCCTTTCCACCCACGAGTTCTTGGGGACGCGCTCACACCTCAGCACCAAGCCAGCTGTCACTGGGTGTCAGGCTCTGCTCTTGGGACGGGGTTGCCAAGAGGGACGGGAACAGCAGCAATGCCTGGAGCAGAGCAGGTGCAGGGACGTGGGGTCAGATGGGCGGCAGTCGGGGGGTTACTTTATTGGGGAAGCGGAGGCTCCCCAGAGGAAAGGCCAGCCACGCGCTGTCTTGAAGGAAGAGCAGCACCTGAGAGCAGGGAAGGGGCCAGGGCATTCCGGGTCAAGGGACCAGCAGAGCAAAGGCCTGGAGGCCTCAGGACCTGGTGGTGAGGAGTGTCCACTGGCTGTCGGTGGTGGCAGATGTTGGTGAAGGGCCTCAGGGGCCAGTGGCCATCACCAAGAGCCTTCTCATGCAGTCAGGGACACACACGCCATGCAACTCTGCTCGGGGACAGGAGAGGCCCTTCTCTGAGGTTGGAGGGACGAATGGCCCAGCGGGTGGGGAGTGAGCAGTGCCCTCCTGGAAAGAACAGCCTGTGCAAAGGCCCTGGTGCAGCTGGAGGGGAGGGTGGACAGGACGCAGGTGGAGGCCAGAGCCTGATGAGGCAGGAGCTTGTGGCCCGTGCCTCCGAGGCTGTGTGAGGATCCGAAATATAGCAGGAGACCCATGCACGGCTCTGCCCAGGGCAGACACGCAATCTGACTTCTGCACATTTACAAATTCCGCCAGGGGCTGGGCATGGTGGCGCACGCCTGTAATCCCAGCAACTCGGGAGGCTTAGGCAGGAGGATGGCAAGTTCAAGGCCAGCCTGGGCAACTTAGCAAGACCCTCAGCAACTTAAGACTCTGTCTCCAAATAAGAAATGAAAAAGGCTGGGGCTGGAGCTCAGGGGCAGAGGGCCCGCCTGGCCCAGTTCAATCCCCGGGAGCACAAAAAAAAAAAGGGAAAGAGAAAAAGGAATTCCCTCCAGAGCAGGGAAGAATTGGCAGGGGCTCAGCTGAGGTCCACACCACGGTCCAGGAGACCAGCTGGCCAAGGCGGAGACCAGGAAGGACGCTGGGCTCCACGGACGAGGGAGGAGGGTGAGGAGTGGAGGCAGTGGGGCAGAGGGAGGAAGCCGAGGACGTCCCCACGACCGTGGTGACTAACTGTGCCTAGGACCCCTGCGCTGAGGGCCACTGCAGGATCCACGGCTGGTCACCCAGGACGCTGCTCTGAAGCTTCCCCTGGCCAACACTGCCCTGCCGGTGCACCCTGGCAGCCAGGAATCCAGAGCTCAGCTGTCCCTGGCAGGTCCCTCAGGGATGGTCAGAGTAGACACACGGCCAGGGCCCCGCTCGGGAAGCCAGGAGCACAGCAGGACCCTGGACGGGGTCCCCTCTCTGCGCCCACAAGCTGCGCCCTTGTTTTGACCTCTGTGACCCAGCCGGGGCCAGACCCAGAGCCCGCGTGGGCTTCCAACCCCAGGTGCCGCCTCTCGCCGCTGCCCCGGCGCTCCCGGCCTGTCTCTCAGCCCGTGTAACAAGGCCACGGTGAGTACCAGCCTCCAGGGGCAGCACAGGAGGTTCCTGGGCAACAGTGAGAAAGTGGTCATGCTCTGCTGGTTCTGGGACGAGGCCAGGGCTGGATGCCGGCAGCAGCTGTTTTAAACATAACAGAAACGTGTCTTGCTGGTGCTGGATTTACTGATCACACAAAGGATTTTTTTTTTTTTTTTTTTTTGATCCTGGGGATTGAACCCAGAGGCTCCTTACTACCAAGTATATCCCCAATCCTTTTTATATTTTTTAGTTTGAGACAGGGTCTCACTAAGTTTCTGAGGTTCTCATGAAGTTGCTGAGGCTGGCCTTGAACTTGGGATCCTCCTGCCTCAGCCTCCAGAGTCACTGGGAGTCACTGTGGCTTTGCCACAATTTGGGTTTGTGTGTGTGTGCGCGCCACCATTTTTGAGCCCTTAAAATACAACAAGTATGAGGCTAAGAACCCGGTGCCTCGTTCCATCAAGTCTTCAACATAACCCAAAGGGGACAGCGGGGTGGGCTCACTCAGGTGTCACCAGCTCACGACCATTCACGTTTACATGGGTCCACAGCTCTGTGAATGGGCACACTACATATCACGAAACCCCATCACAATCTGGATGCGGAATATTTCCCGCACCGCCCAAGTTTCCCCGCACCCTCTGAAGCAACTTTTCCTCCATTCCCAGACCCCGAGCGGTCACTGCTTTGTCGGTTGTCCCTCTCAGCGTGCCTTCGTCTAGAACCTCATAAAACCGGACTCATACCAGACAAGGACTTCTTTTAGAACATTGTAAAACTGAACTTAAATGCTCCAAGGACTTTTGAGTCCAATAAATCTTAAGAATAGCTTTTAATTACACAGCAATACATGGCTACCTTCTGCTCACTAACAGGATGAGATTCCTGTGCCCAGGCCCCCACACCACATCCGCGCTGGCCCCGGCCCTTCCCCTACAGGGCCGACAGCTCACATGCTTCAGGTGTGGCAGCCACGTCCTGTCCACTCTGAACAGCCACACGGGGACCGGCCACGAGAGCATTCTCTGTATCTACAGAAGGGCCAGTCCAGTGCCCCCAGCCAGGAAAAGAAGAACCTGAGTGGACCTCACCCCCAGCCCTGAGCCCAGCTGCGCGCCTCTCCAGCACCCTGGCAGAGGGCAAGGGCCAAGGGCAGGAAGCCCCGGGGGCAGGTGGGGTGGCCCAGGGCCCCTCACCGCTGAGACCAGGACTTGGGAGCGTCTCCTCACACCTCCACCTCCAGGATGTCCGTGGTGACTTTCCTCCAGCTGCCACCAACCAGGAGAACCGCTTACAGCCTGAGCCACCCCAGCCGAGGCAGGGAGCCGGAGCCACCTGCCCGTGGCCCCCGCTGGAGCGCCTCAGTGCCTCTGCCACAGCAGCCTCCACTGGCCTGCACCAGGGGACGGGGGAGCTGCTTCCACCTCCCCTTCCACCTTAGTAGCAGAACATGCAGCCACTTCAAAACCCGCACGCCCAGCCTCCCTCCAGCTCTGTGTCACTGCTGTGCCAATGAGCTGTGAAGGCAGGGCTTTGGTAAAAGCTCTTCCAAGAGAGTCAGGGGGCAGATGGGTGGGGAAACTATCCTACTCTCTCTTCCACCTGCTGCCTGGAATTCAGACAGGATGGCTGGATCTCCCCCGACCACCTTGTCACCAAGAGTAGAAACCAGTGCAAGAATGGGCTGAGAGCTGAGAAGGAAGCCGAGCCCCATGTTAGCGTTTTAAAACTCCTAGAGCAAGCTGTGCCTGAAGCTGGATCTTTGAACCTTCCAGTTATTTGTGCAAAGAAACTCCTCCTCTCATACCCCCACCATTTCCCCTCTAAACCAGTTTGGATAATTTTGGCTCCTTATTGCCTAGCGAGTCTCAACTCACAAAAACTATCGTTTTGTTCTGCTGGATTCCACCCTTGAACCCAATAATCCTTAAAGGCAGTGTCTGCTGAGTGAGGGGACACCCACCCCGTGGCCACGTAGCACTGCCCTGCGTCCTCCTCCCTGTGTCTGCCTGCCCAGGAGCTCTTGCTCGGGTAAGAAGCTTGGCGCTAGCGTGAGAGGTGGGGCCTGTGGGAGGTTCCAGATCCTCAGGGTGTGTCCTCAGAGGGACCTGGGGGCACTGGTCTCTCTCTGGGCGAGGGCTTCCTTCTCTGTGCACTGCCCGCTGTGATGTGCCGCCTGCCACAGGCCCAAAGCAACCAGCCGACGGGCCGCAGACTGGAGTGAGCTGTGAGCCTCTTACAAGCCACTGGCCTCAGATACGTGCTGATAACCGGGCCACGCAGGGGAGGCCGGGGTGCAGCCTGTCCCCCGCTCTGGGTGGGGAAGGGCGTCTGGCTATAAATGGAAGAGTCTGCCAGATGCACCCGGCAGGAGAAAAGCTGCAAAAAGAGTGGCCAGAGGTGCGAGGGCCTTTCTTCTCCTGAGTCACTCCAGACCCTGGACCTGCCACTCACCCTTCTGGGGACCCAACCTGGCCACGCCTGGCTCCCTGCCCTGACCATGGGGAGAGCAGGGGATGCTGTGGTGGGCAGCGGTTGGGAGTGAGGGTCTCCCAGACCTGGATCACATCTCAGCTCTGCTGTGTGACGTGGGCAAGCTCCTCAACCTCTCAGCACCAACCCGATCAAGAACAAAACAGAGGTCCTCTTTCCGATCTCACGCGAGGACTAAACGAGGACAGCGTCCGTGACAGCAGCTTCATAAGCCCTGGCGTACGCGGCCGCTCCCACAGTGGTGCAGGTTGACGGTGTCCCCCGAGGTGGGGCCTCATAGGAGGTGACCGGAAAGTGGGGCTCCTTCAGAAGGAGTTGGCCCATCTCAAAGGGTGAGTTCTTGCAAAACCTGGTTGCCATGAAGAGAGTAAGGCTGTCTCCTGATCTCTCTGGCTTCGGGGGTCACCACCTGGTCTCTCCCACGCATGTTCCCCCCATTGTGACACCATCCTCCAGAGGGCTCTCACCGGAGGCCAAAACTGAGCTCAAGAAACCTCTTTTCTTTATAAAGCACCCGGCCTCAGGTATTTTTGTTATGGACTGCACACAAAGTAATGGTTATTACCAATATTGCTGCGGCTGTTGATATTGCTCAAGCTGGCCCAGGACCTCAAGTCCTGATAAGCATTTACAGATGAGTGGACACTAGGGATCAAGTGTGTCCCCCAAAGTCTGTGCATTGGAAATGTGATCCCCAACACAACAGCGTGGGGAGGTGGGCTCTGGGCAGCACTGCTCTCGTGCGCGGATCAGCGGCACTGTCGTGGGGTGGGCTGGTCATCTCAGAAGTGGGTTCCTGATAAGGCTCAGCATCCCTCTTCTCTTGCTCTGTCACACATGCTTTCCTACCTTTCCACCTTCCACCATGACGACATAAGAAAAGGCCTTTGTCAGATGCTGCGCCAAGCTCTTGGACTTCCAGCCTCCAGAACCCTGAGCTAAATAAACCTCTGTTCTTTATGAATTACCCAGTCTCAGGCATTCTGTTATAGCAGCAGAACATGGACTCAAACAGTGACCTCCCACTTTCGAGGAACCCTCTTAGGTGCCTCATTTTCACTGCTGAGAGTGTGGAGTGGTGGCAGAAGGAGGCATCACACCCGCCTCACAGCCAAGACAGGCAGAGAGGATGACTGACCAGTTTGAGGCCACATGGGTTTTTGAAGGGTGAGGGCTAGTCTTCCAACGAATGCCCACAATCTCTCCAAGAAGCCCCAGCGTGTCCCCACCGGGGCACGAAGCAGAGAGGTGCTTCCGTCTGAATGAGAGCCGTGCAGACGTCCCACCAGGACTTGGACGCATCCTCCTGTCCCCGGCGGTGCACTGCGCCAGCCCAGGACGACTTACCCAGCATGATTGCGTCCACCGCTCCCCCGGGGCAGAACTCGATCATGATCTGCAGAAAGCACAGCACAGGACAGCCATGAGCAGGGCATCCTGCCTCCCGAGGGGATCCCCGAGCCAACAACCCCATCCCCGGGGCCAGCCCTCCCTTCCTCTATCACTCCGGCCTCACAGGAGGCTGCAGCGCCCAGGGGAGGGTCTCAGAGCTCCACTTTTCAGAAAAAAAAAAAAAAACTGCAGTTGCCATGGAAACCCAAAGCTTCAGATGCAGCTTTTCCAGCCAGACCTGTGCCCTCCCTGTCCCTCCTCCCTCCCCCCGGAACCCGCCTGTCACCTGTCCTGGCCCTCACCTGGGCAGCCTTGTCCTTCCACAGCCCAGCAGGGAGGCCTGAGCTCAGCTGAGAGGGGGACCAAGGTCCCGAAAGGGACAGGCCTGCCCAAGGCCACGCAGACTGTTGAGTGTCAGGATCCCAGCCCCAGGCCATCCACTGATCCCCCCATCACACACGGACCCAGCCCTAGCAGGGGGAAGGCCCTGGGCGAAGTCATGGGCTCCCAGCCCAGTGCAGGGGACAGGGAAGGACAATCCCAGTGACATGGCTGTGGGTAGCTGCCCAGGCCCCACCCTCCCTGTCTATGCTCCTCCTCAGTCTCCTGGGTGCTCTGGGCTCCTAAGTGCAGAGATGCCCTCTCCTCTTCCTCCCATGGGGCACAGCATCAGGACATCCAGACTCCCTGAGCCCCCTCCTGGCCTCCAGCTCCCTGTCCCTACAGCTCAGCTCCGTGGAGGCAGAGCCCTGCCAGGTCGGTCAAGGAGGCCCACCCTAAGCAGGGAAGCAGCCCTCAGCCGTGACCCAGCTGGAGCCAGGCCAGCCCTCCGGCAGGGCAGGGGGGAGTGGCCACAGGACTCTGGCAGGGGCCGGGCTCCAGTGTGTGGCTGGCCTTCCAGAGGCTTCCTGTCGGTAGACATGTGGACGTGGTGAGACCGGGGCCCAGGGCGCGCTAGGGCCTGCGGGGTCACTTCATCCATCAAGGCTGCCTCCTCGGCGGCAGAAGGTTTCCCTTGGTGGCCTCAGGGTGTGCCGCAGTAGGCCAGTCTGGGACCAGGACACAGAAACCAAAGAGGTCAACCGGGGCGCTGGGTGGGGCCAGGGGATGAGGTGCGGGTTTCAGGAGTGGCAGGACAGCCCTGGCCCTGCCAGCGTGCTCAGCGCTGCAGGGTGCCCGCGGGGAGGAGGCAGTGGCCTCTGAGGGCCTCAGGCTGCTGGTCCTGCCTGGCCTTCAACATTAGGGCTGACCTCAGCTTCTTCATGACTTCTCTCCAACCTGACAGTGACCAGCCACCCTCCAAAAGAAGTCACCAGACATACTGTCTCTCTCTCTCTCTCTTTTTTTCAATACCAAGGATTGAACTCAGGGGCACTCGACCACTGAACCACACCCCCAGCCCTATTTTAGAGACAGGGTGTCACTGAGTTGCTTAGCGCCTCGCCCTTGCTGAGGCTGGCTTTGAACTTGAGATCCTCCTGTCTCAGCCTCCCAAAGTGCTGGGATTACAGGCGTGTGCCACTGTGCCTGGTCATCTCTTGCCAAAACGGGGACAGGCATCTCTTTCCCCTACTCACTCACTCCCTTAACCAACCAAGCTTCTGTCCCCAGGGGTTAGGGAGAAGTGACTTGGGCACCACCTTGAGCACAGCATGCCACTCTGCCGTTGAGTAATTCTCAGCTCCACAAAAGAGGGACAGAAAACACAAATCACTAAGAAAACAGTGGCTGTGAGAGGCAGTGGTGGAGAAGAGCCACACTCAGTCACCACGCAGGGACACTAAATGGCCCAGTGACTGTGGAGTGGGACAGATGCGTCCTAAACCTCACGGGAGCATAAGCTCATCTGGGCTTGCTGGGTGCCTGGCCCAACTGGGGCCCAGTCACTCCAGTCTGTCCTGGTATTCCTTCCTGCAGCTCAGAGGGGTCCTTTGTTTTTTCCTGTTTGTTTCTGTTTTGCTTTTTGAAACTCCACGAAAGCTGTCCCCTCTCCTCTCACCCAGAAAAATGTAAACAGGAACAAGCATTCGTGTGCGGTTTTTGAAGCTCCATCCCCAGACCCAGACCCAGACCCAGACAGACCCACACCCACACCCAGGGATGGGACGACACGGTGCTTCCAAATCAACAGACCCAGTTCTGAACCGTGGTGGCTACACAGCAGGGCCAGTCACCAAAAGGAAATGGTAATAGACAGGTTCAGCTCTCAGTGTCACTAAACCGACTGGGTGAACTTGGATAAGTCAATCCCCCTCAGTCTCAGTTTCCTCACCTGCAAAATAGCACTAATCTCTACCTCTAGGTACGTGAGACCCCCAACAGGAAGGCCCAGCCTGGAAGCCGCGTGCACCTGCCGGATCTCTAGCAAAGGAGACCACAGATGGGCTGACACGTAGGCCACCGCCCTCAGGCCACCAGGCTTGCCCAGAACTACAACCTGCCAACACGCCGTCAGCGGTAAGGACAGTCATTATGAGAGATGGCCGAACCCAGGCGGGCTTGCACCTCTCAGTGACACTGTCCCTTGCACAACACCCTTACCCAAGGTCCCCAGGCCCCAGCCTTTCCAGGAAAGCTGGCGCATTCTGAAAACCTGCTTCCCCTTTTCTTATTTTTGCCTGGGCTGCTGGGAAGCTCAGAGCAGAGTACGCTTCCTTAGCTTTGGTTTGATTCTCACGCCTTGTTCTTTTCAACATGTGAGTCTTTGACCTTCAACTCGGTGGCTGGGGTAGAAGTGGCCAGCGTTATGAACCCATCAGCTTCCGCAGAAACACATGGGATTTAACTAGTAAAATATTAATCTCAATATAATAAAGTGGTTGGCTCTCCTTGTCTCTGGATTCTGCTGCCACAAATCAACCAGTTTCAGATTAAAAGGGAAAAAAAATCTCAGGGAAAACATGCACCTGTACTACACACAAAAAGAGCTCTTTCTTGTCACCATTCCCTAAGCAACACAGTGTAACAACTTCTCACACAGCACTGGCCTTGTATTTGGTGTTCCAGGTCAGCCAGAGAGGACTGAAAGCACCCAGGAGAGAAGTGTGGGTTCTATGCAAACGCTGGGCCATTTTACGTAAGGATCTTGAGCATCTGCAGGCTTTGGTGTCTGTGGGATCCTGAACCAGTCCCCCACATTCATGGAGAGGTGACTACAATAATAATAGCAAGCTAGGCGTGGTAGTGCACGCCTGTAGTCCCAGCATTTTGGGAGGCTGAGACAGGAGGATCGCGAGTTCAAAGCCAGCCTCAGCAAGGGCGAGGCGCTAAGCAACTCAGTGAGACCCTGTCTCTACATAAAACACAAAACAGGGCTGGGGATGTGGCTCAGTGGTCGAGTGCCCCCAAGTTTAATCCCCGGTATTAATAATAATAATCATAATAGTAGTAGTAGTAGTAGTAGTAGTAGTAGTAGTAGTAGTAATACATGCAAATAAAATAATAATCTCAATGCCTTAGGGAAGGTATTAAATTGCATGCTTAGTAAACAGAATGGGAACATTTGCACTCGAAGGACTGCAGGTTTGTACTTTTGTGTATTTTACCCACTTTATTCCATCCATGTGCTTGACCGTTGTGGGGCTCAGGGTTTTCTCGGGGCCTGGAGAACTGCGGTTTGTGGTCAGTTTAATGCATCAACAAGTATCAACTGAGTGTCCCTCAGGAGCCCCACATTGCTGGGCAAAGCCCAGCCCATAAAGTAGTATTGGATCAATAAACACTGTCTGAGTTCCTAGTCTGTGACAAACCTGGGTGCTGGGGACCCAGGAGGAACCAGGCAGGCCCCTGCTCAAGACCACCAGCAGAGGAGGATGTGGACAGGAGCGGCATGGGCACACAGCGACTGCTACCCAGAGACCCGCGCAAACAGTGAGCGACCAGCCTGCAGCTCCCATGGACAGCTTCCTGGAAGAGGCGCATCCAAGCTGGTTTTGTTTTGCTTTTTAATATTTTTTTAGTTGTAGATGGACACAATGTCTTTATTTTATTTCTTTTAATGTGGTGCTGAGGATTGAACCCAGGGCCTCACGCATACAAGGCAAGTGCTCTACCACTGAACTACCATCCCAGCCCCCCAAGCTGGTTGTTGAAGGGCAAGGACATTGCAGGCAGAGCCCAGCAAGGGCAGAAGCAGGGCAGCATGGAAGAACAGATGGGGGGAAGGGTGGAATATTGCTTGAGATTCCAAAATACTCAACAAAATACCAGCAAATAACATTCAGCACGACCAAGTGGGATTGATACCAGGAATGCAAGGATGGCTTAACATACAAATATCTATCAATTTGGGGCTGGGATTGTAGCTCAGTGGTAGAATGCTTGCCTCACATGCGTGAGGCCCTGGGTTCGATCCTCAGCACCACATACACAGCAATAAAATAAAGACATTGTGTCCATCTACAACTAAAACAAAAAATATTTTTAAAAAATCTATCAATTTATTTGGGGGAAAAAAACACATGATCATCTCAATGTAGAAAAGGCATTTGGCAACAGGTAACATCTTACTCAATGGTGAAAGATTGAAACCTTTCTTCAAGATGAAGAGCAAGACAAGGAACATCCTCTCATAGAGAAAAAGGGGCTGGAGTGCAGCTCAGTGGTGGAGGGCTTGCCTAGCACACACAAGACTCAGGGTTCAGTCCCCCACACTGCAAAGACAAGGCACATAGTGAAAGACTGAGAACTTTTTCTCTAAAATTAGGAGCAAGGTAACAGTACTCATTTTCACTAGTTCTCTTTAACATAGTGCTAGAAGTCCTAGCCAGAGCAATTAGGCAAGAAAAAGAAATAAAAGGCACTCGAATTAAAAAGGTGCAAAATCATCTGTTTACAGATAACACACTCTTCTATGTAGAAAACCCTAAAGATTGATTGCATAAGCAAACAGAATTAATCAGCAAATTTAGCAAAGTTGCAGGATATAAAATCAGCACACACAAGTCAGTTGTATTTCCATACACTTATAATTAATAAAACAAAAAGGAATTAAGAAAGCACTTCTGTTGTAGAATTGAAAAGAAAAAAGTACTTAGAAATGCTTAGGTAGCATTCCTAAGTACATGCAAAGAAAGAATAAACAACCAAGGAGGTTGTTTTGGAAACTACAATATGTTGCTGAAAGAAATTAACGACACAAACAAATGGAAAGACACCCAAGTTCATGGACCAGAAGACTTAGTATTGTTAAGATGTCAATACTACCCAGAGTGATCTAAAAATTCAACACAATCCCTATTAAATCCTAATGGTATCTTTTATAGATCTAGAGAAATCCATCCAAAATTCATACGGAATCTCAAGGGGCCCTCTATTTGCAAGACTGGCTAAACCAATCTTGCAAAACAAGGATAAAGCTTGAAGTCTCACACTTTCTGATTTGAAAACATACTACAAAACTACAGTAATCAATGCAGTATGGCAATGACAATAAAGACAGATACACAGATGCACAGAACAAAATAGAGAGCCCAGAAATCAACCCTCACGTAATGGTCAGATGATTTTGGGCAAGAATGCCAAGACCCTTCCACAGGGAAGAAATAATCTTTTCAACAAATGGGGCTGGGAAAATTGGTTGTCCTCAAGGAAGAAAAAGGAGCTGGACTACCTTACACCACACTCAAAATTCAAAGCCAAGTGGATTAAAAAGTAAGAGCTGAAACTGTCAGACTCCTAGAGGAAATCCAGGGAAATTTGGTCTGTGGTCTCAGCAATGATTTCATGGACACAACACCAAAAGTAGAAGCAAGAGAAGCAAAAATCATTAAGTGGGACAACATCAAACCCAAAAGCTTCTGTAGAGCAACAGAAACAACAGAGTGAAAGGACATCCTATGGGTTGGGGCAAATGTTTGTCAACCACGCACTTGGTATTAATCTCCAAAATATGTAAGGATCTCCTACAACTTAATAGCAAAATAGTAATAATCCTCTCTGTGTCCGTTAACTTTTCATCACTGTGGAAAAGATACCTCACAAGAACAACTTAGAGAGGGAAAGTTTATTCCAAGCTCACAGTTCAGTACCTGGTGGGCTCACTCCATTGCTCTGGGCCTGCAGTGAGGCGGGCATCGTGGCAGAAGGGCATGGTGGGGAAGTGCTGCTCGGCTTGTGCCATCAGAAAGAGAGCGAAGGCCCACAGAGCCAAGGACAAACTCTACAACCCCCAAGGTGTGCCCCCAGGGGCCCACTTCCTCCTGTCCTACCTGCTTACAGTCCACCCAGGAATCCATTTGAGTTATTAATCCATCAAATGGATTCAAATCCCCTGATTAGGTCATGGCCCCGTAATCTAATAATCTCACCCCCTGAATTAACATAAGAAGCTTTTTGGGACATCTCCCATCCACACATCACAATATTCCCATTTTTTTAAAAATGGACTAAAGAACTTGAATGGACATTTTCCAAAGAAGACATACAAATGGCCAAGAGGTGTACGAAAGAGGCTCAGCATCAGTCACCACCAGGGAAATGCAGTCAAACCACCATGAGGTGTCACCTCACGCCTGTGGGGATGGCTGTTACCAAAAAGACCTAAGAAGCTGGGTGTGGTGGCGCACGTCTGTCATCCCAGCACTTAGGGAGGCTGAGACAGGAGAATCGCGAGTTCAAAGCCAGCCTCAGCAATGGCGAGGTGCTAAGCAACTCAGTGAGACCCTGTCTCTACATAAAACACAGAATAGGGCTGGGGATGTGGCTCAGTGGTCGAGTACCCTGAGTTCAATCCCCAGTACCAAAAAAAAAAAGAACTGAAATCAGGATCCCAAAGAGAGAGTTGTTCCCTGAGCACTATTCATAAAAGCCAAGAGGTGGAAAAAGCCTACATGTCCCCTGACAGATGAGTGGATAAAGAAAACGGGGCATCTACACACAAGAAAACATTATGTGACCCTAAGAAGAAAATTTTGCCATAGGAGCCAATAGGGACGAACCCTGAGGACCTTGTATTCAGTGAAATAAGCCAGGCACACAAAGACGATTTCTGCAGACCGGGTTCTGTGTGGTATCTAAGATCGTGGGCGATTCATAGACTCAGAGAATGTCATCAAGACGGCCAGGGGCTGGGGGACGGGGACAGCTGACTATTCAACAGACACGAAGTTTCTGTTAAGCAAGATGAAGGAGCTCTAGAGATCCGCCGCTCAGCATCATACCAGTCAGCAAAAGTGCATTTGTGCGCTGACACATTTGTTAAGAGGGTACATCTCATGTGACGTTTTCTCATCACAACAAAATAAATACTTTGAAAAGAGCGGGGAGGGTCTGCCTGAGCCTGGACAGGTGGCTGGCCGCGGTGCGGGAGGCCCTTATTCCTCCAGGGCCTCTCGGCAGAGGCAGGTCCGCACACACCTGGGCTCCTTCCTCAGGACCAGGAGGACGTTTCCCGTGACTGTGGCTCCGACACTCCGGGGGTGCTCACTGGGGCCTTGACAGCAGCCTGCAGTGGCTGGCTTCCTCCTCTGGCCAGAGGCCAAAAGAAACGGGACACCTCCGCTGACCAGGCTGGCGCTGACTCCCACTGAGCGGCTGTCAGGCAGCAGAGGGCCGGGCTGGCCCTGGGAGCCTGAGGCCACACTGCCTGTCAGGCTGGCTTCAAATGAGCAGGTGAATTCACAAAGCACAATGTCACAGCCTCTGGGAACACAGCAGCAAAAAGCAGTCCCCGTCTGCGTGGCGTTGGCATCCAGGAGGCCAGTGCCCCACCACTGCCGGGCACTGTGTCCCACAGAAGCTTAGAGGCAAGGCCTTCCCATCAGTGACCTTGCCGCTGCCCTGGGGCTGGTCACTACACAAGCTGCTTTAGAGCTGAGCAAATCCAGAACCAACCCAGTAAGCGTTAGGACTGGCCGAGCCAGAACCTTGAAACCTCCCTTCTCTACCTGATCCATCCTTCAGGACCAAAGGCTGATGCCGACAGGCTGTGCCCAGCTGGTTTCCACCCTTCTAAGTGACCCGCAGAGAATTCAGTGTCCAGGGGTCCACAAGCTCACTGTGCGCCTTCAAGCTCCCTCCAGGTAGGGTGGTTACCAGGTGAACTAATTTGGGCCAGCCTCAGTTTCCCCATCCACGACCCCTATCAGGCTCCCCCACATGCACTGGGGATCCAACTGGGGGCCTCACCCGCTAGGCAAGTGCTCTACCACTGAGCCACACCCCCAGCACCCAGCAGCCTTTGCAAGCTTAGGCTGGGCCCTGTGCAAAAGTGCTGCATGACTCTGAGCAAATGGGAGAATCATCTGGCAGCTGAATACACTTCCTTTTATTTTTTATTTTTGGTCCTGGAGATTGAACCCAGGGGGCACTTACCACTGAGCTACATCCCCAGGCCTTTTTATTTTTTATTTTTGGGACAGGTTCTCATTAAGTCATAAGGGCTTTGCTAAGTTGCTGAGGCTGGCCTCAAACTTGTGATCCTCCTGCCTCAGCCTCCCAAGTCCTCCCAAATCACTGGGATTACAGGTGTGCACGGTGGCATCCAGTTCCCCTTCCTTTTAAAGAGCATTCCCAGAATCTCTGTCCAGTACGCCACTCTCAAATTTCATTGGCCAAAACTCTATTATCAGGCTGCCCTTAGTTGCAAGAGAAGCTAGGAAAGTTTTTTTTTTTTTTTCAACTAGGCACGCTGTCATTTCAAACAACATCTAAATTATAAATATTATTGATGTTATATAGCATTGTATTAGTAAGGAAGGAAGGGAGGCTGGGTATGGGGTAGTCAGAGCGCCACACGATCCGCCAGCAAGTTTTACTGTTCCTACCTCCAAAACACACTGCGCAGCACCACCGTCCCTGCCACAGGTGAAGGCGAACCGCCCTTTAGGTGACTTGACTCACCTCTGATGCCACCTATCGTCCCCTCTCCACTCAAGAGTCTGAGTGATCTTTTTTTTTTTTAATATACCTTTATTTATTTTATGCGGTGCTGAGGATCGAACCCAGTACCTCATGTGTGCAAGGCAAGTGCTCTACCACTGAGCCACAACCCCAGCTCCGAGTCTGAGTGATCTTTAAAAAACCTACATCACACGGGAACACGATAGCGACTAAATTACGCCGCTCCGTTGTGCAGGAACGAATATGGACCAAGGAAGCCCACCACAGTGTATAGTTATAATGCACCAATAAAAATATGGGGAAAATGGCAAACTTAAAAAAATAACCAGACCACAAAATTCCTCCGTTAAACTTCCCGTAACTTCCCACCGTGATGGACGGACGCGGTGGTCCCAGCATGTCCCCGGCCTGGCTCCCCGCGCTTGCCACGCCTGTCCCTCTCTGGGCGCTGCGTATCCTTCCGCCCACAGCCTGCACTCAAGGCTATTTATTGAGCACCTGCTACGTCCCGCTCAAGGCGTTGTTGGGGGCCGGAGATGAAGCTGTGGACACAGCAGACAGAACCCTCACTCGGGCAGAGGGAGGCAGCAGGCCAAACATGGAGGCCACTCAGCGGGGCCCTTGGGGACAGGCACTGCTGCAGACCTCCAGCTCTTCCAACCCAGGATCCAGCCTCCCTCTGCTCTTTGAGGGGGGCATTCTGGAAAATGCCTGCACCTGGGGGGTTACGCTGAGGACTACATGGAATAAGCGATTGCCAGGAACTCAGGATGTTGTGCCACAGGCAGGGTCCACGTGACCAATGACATCAGCAGGAGCCCATAGGTTGTTCCCATTTCACATATGGCAAGACTAAGGCTCAGAAAGATTCAGGCCACACACACAGGAAGCAGCCACAACTGGGACCCACGTGGGTGCGGTGTCTGGGCTGTGTACCTCCCCAGCAGCAGATGCCTGAGCACCGGCCCCGCCTCCTGCCTCAAGGAGGAAGCCACAAAAGGCTTGAGTCACAGGCTGGGAGTGGCAGAGACAGGGCCCCTCTGTGGCTGCACCAGCCCCGTGGGCCCCGCTATCAGCACCACATTCCAAGTGAGCTTGCTCACCCTGAGATAAGGGAGCCAGGATGTCCCGGCCCAGATACGGGCAGCCTGGACCACCCGGGCTTAGGCTCTCACTTGTACAGCCTTCAGGCGGCCAGCAGCCGTCCCTGCCACAGCCCTGGCCACCAAGAGACAACCGGGGCACACGCAGTCCACCTGCTCGCCCCTCCCTGTCTCTCCTGAAGCCACACCCCGGCACTGGTACATAGCAGGTGTCCAAAAAATAAACGCTGACCAAATTCCTAGAACTAAAATTAAATCAGGCCCGGCCAGGAGGAGGTCTGGTCACAGTCCCAGATCTGCCACTGACCCTCCATGGGGCTGTCCTAACCCTTTGCCTCCGTCGCCTCCCCACCTGTCGGGTGGTTTGCAACGCTGATGCTTCAGTGATGGAGTGACTAAAGTCACTCTATAATTGAATATTTGTAAAAGTCCGATCTTACTACACGTGTTCAGAGCTGGGACCTGGGGAGTCGTCCCTCCGGGTTTTGGAGGCCGGGTTCCAGGCCCCCGCAGGATGTTCAAGTCTCTGATATAAAGTGGCAGGGCGTTTGCATGTGACACTCCATGTCCTCTGGAGGGTACTCGTGACCCTTGCCAGTGTGCATTCTAAAGGAAGCGTCCGTAGTCTGTGGTGCAGGGACGCCTGCTCAGTACAGACCCGAGGTGAGACCCGCAGCACAGAGGGCCACTTGCGCATGTTTGTTGAATGACTGAGTCAATGTGAGTAAATACCTCAGCAGCGTAAGATGCCCAGAAATCTGGGCCAAAGAAGAAGATCGTCAACACAGCTGACGGCACACAAACGGACAAAAGCATGGCAGTCCCTGCCTCTACTGCCATTATTGAGCACTTAGTGTATGCCTGGGACTGCACCAAGCCTTCTGTAAACTTCACTCAGACCAGGAATAAACTTCAGTCTGTCTGGCTGTGTAGTGTGGACAGCTGCTTCTCCCCTGGGCTGGCTTCTGAGGGAAGCAGGGGTGGGTGCTGCCATCAGCCCCTTGTCCCTGAGATGCTCTGTCCCCTGGGTCCTGACCCCATCAGTGCAGAAGACAGACACTTCCAGTTATTCAGCCAAAGCCTGCAGAAGGAAAGCCACAGAGGCAGCCTCCAAAAAACACAAGTCAACACAAATCCGTCCCTGTGGCCTGTCAGCTGCCAGTCCCTGTGGGTGGGGTTCAGAACCTCCCACCTCTGAGCACCAGCCAGACAATGCAGCCATTGAGCAGGGCGCCCACACCCACAGGCCTGCGGGGAAGTGGCCCAGGTGCCCCCCGCCCTGCCCACCACATTCACAGAGCCTGGGGAAGGAATTCTGCCTTCCCAAGCGATGACCTTGGTTCCCGGTGCAGGACGGGTGCATTCTGCCAAGGCAAGGGGAGGACAGCAGGGCAGGAGCCTCCAGACTTGCCTGGCACATTCCTTGTCTCTTAGCCAGAGTCCCTGGGGCAGGGACAACTCAGCCACCCCACCCCATTTCAGAGCAGAAGGCTCCTGTCGGAGGTGTTGCCCAGGTCCCAAGGCATCTCTGGAATGGCCAGATGTGAACTGGCTCAAGATCAAGGGTGTCCAACTCCTCAGGGACTGTCCAGCCCAGCAGCCAGGAGCACCGGCTTTGGGGCCAAAGTCCCCCAAGCTTAAGTCAGACTACCATGCTGGGAACGCCAAGATCAGGGTGGCATCAGACTCTGATCAGATGGAGTTCTGGCTATGGGGGAGACGAGGCAGCTCAGTGTCTGCAGAGACGCCGTGGGGCTATCTCACTGGCTGGCCGGCCACCATTTCCTACCCAGCTCTCCCAGGGATAGTGCTGGACACAGTGAGCCACATCCCTCAGGGCAGGAATGTGGTCATCCAGGAGGGTGCCAGGAGGTGGACTCGCAGACCCCTAAGGCTAAGCATGCGCAGGGAGGTCAGGGGACAGAGAGGCATGCGGAAGGGTCACCTGTGGGAGCCACTCCCAGTCAAAATTTGTGAAGGTTTCATAGCACTTGAGCTGGTCGTTGAGGGACAGGTAGGATTTGAACCAAGGGAGGGGTGGCAATGTGGGGCAGCGGGCACTATGGGTGCAAGCCATGCCGGTCAGCTCCAGGAGCCAGGAAGGTGGCAGTGTGGGGCCCTGAGCTCCACCAGTGACATCTGATGGACATCACACCCTGCCGCATCCTGTGGAGGACCCCAGCCTTCCGTGGCTCTTTAGCTAAGTGACAAAGTCCTCAGTGGCCAAAGCACTTGAGTGAGCTGAGTCGAACATGGCTCCAACTCTGGATCCCGACACACCTGGGGTCCAGTTCTGTCCTCACACCCTCAGAATGGCTGTGGGACAAAAGCCCGAGAGACCCAGCCTCAGTGTGCTCTTCTGTGAAGTGGGGGTAATGACTGGACCTGCCTCTTTGGACACAAGCCTGCCCTGAGGAAGGCAGAGGGCCACCAGATGTCTTGGGCAAGTCCACGGCCTCCGAGGACGCTGAGTGTCCCCTGGCTGACCGGCATTCATCTCGATGAGCAAGTGGCTGAATGAGCAGGGGCTGCCCCGCCTGCCGGAGGGAGTGGGAGTCCAGTCGCAATGAGGTCACGGCTGTGGAATGCCAGGCACACAGAGCCACTGTCACGAGGGGGTCAGAGCCTGCAAGAGCTCCAAGGGCCAGCCTCAGGGCTCAGAGGGCTCCCTTGTGGCTGGGAGCAGCCACAACCAAGAGCAGCCCAAGGAATCCGAGGGAGGCAGAAGCCAGCCCACAGCCAGCTCCCCGGCCCCGCCGTCCTCTTGACACTGGGATCCACTGCTCGCTGGCCTCGGGACCCAGGCAGGAGCCTGAGAGGACAGACCAGAGGGCATGTGCCTGTCCATAGGGGTCACCGCGCCCTTCTCCGTGCACAGATGCCACACAGGAAGATGGCCTGGGGGCCGGTGCTGCAGATCCTTCAGCCCAGCCAGGCTCCGGGTTCTCTTGTGCCAGGTGCTGATTACAAAGGTTCAGACTGAGGCGGGGGCCGCAGGGCCAGGGCCTGAGGCGGGGGCCGCAAGGCCAGGCTCGCTGCTTGAGAACAACCCTCTCCTGGGACCAAATCGGCGGCAGGAGGCCAGCAGGAGCCCCTGGGCGCAGCGCTTCAGCCACCTATACACCCCACGCTGGGCCCCACACTTAGGGTCCACGCTGCCCGTGCGGACCATGGCCCAGCCCAGGTCCACATTCAGTCCACACACCTCCCTGTGCCTGGGGTCCCCACGCGTAAACGGGGATTGTAATAAGGTCACAGCTCACCCACCTCAAGGGACAGGGAGCCATGCACACCTCACAGAGCTTTGCAAAGTGCCAGGGTGTGTCCCTCAACCACAGGGCCCCCAGCCCCGACTGGAGGGTGGGAGGACTTGGCCAATGTCAGGGAGCCCCAGAAGGCCAGGCCCCCGCGCCCATCAAAGGGTCCCGACCCCCAACACCGCCAAGAAGGGCTGCCCTGGGCCATTCGGGTGACCAAGCCCTCAGAATTGAGAACTGCAGATAAAGGAGTGGAACCCGACCAGCAGACTGGGTGAAGCCGCACGTGGGACCCTCCCCGGCAGCACCTCAAGTTACCCAGGAGGAGGCAGGACGCAGGTTCCCGGCCCCAGCCGCGCCTTCTCCCTCTCGGAACCGCTTCCCCCTCTGCTCCCTCTCTTTTTTGATTGACACATAATCATTTCTACGTATTTGTGGGGCACAGCCTGATGCCTGTGTAACGATCAGATCAGGGTGACTGCCGTAGCCGTCGCCCCAAACTGCTATCATTTCTTTGTGTTGGAACAGGCAAAATCCTCCCCACCGACTCTTGAAATATGAACGCGCGGCTGCCGAGCGAGGTTGCCCACTGTGCTGAGACGCGAGAAGCTGTCTTGTCCAGCTGCACCCTGCACCGCGGGCCATCCCCCCGTGCTCCTGTGCTCCCCGTCCCTCCAGCTCTGGCTGCCACCGCCCACTCTGTCTCTGAGCTCACTGTGCACGCCACACATAAGCGGGGACACGTGGTGCTTGGGTTTCTGTGCCTTACTGGACTCCACACAATGTCCTCCAGGCCCATCCACGTTGCCACAAGTGTCCCCTGGTCTACGCACACACAGTGTCTCCTTTATCCATCCCCTGCCAGGGGACGCCAGGTCGGCTGAGCTTCTCCAACCCACGTTCTCTCCACACTTCTGGCCTCTGCAAGGCCAGATATGCAATGTCTGTCAGTGACCAGTGACCAGCCTCCAAGCCCAAGATGACAAGCCCCAGAAACCCTGGTGGGTGAGGTGTGGTCACATGTGGACACCCATGGATAGCAGGCCCCTCCACCCATGCCCTGCTGTGCCCCCGGGACCTGCTCTTCCTCTTTGTAGAAGGTCCTGACACGGCAGCCCCACTCTGAAGGCCCCCGCGCTCCAGGGAGCCGCGGTGCCAGCAACCCCGTCACTGGACAGTCTTCAGGAGCGTCAGTGAGCTGGGCTCCGCTGCCCTCTGTGAGCAGGCTCCTGCCCTCCAGGGCCAGCACTCACACCCTGCCCCATTTCCTGTCCCCGATGCACACCTACTATAGACAGATTGCACAGGGTCCCTCCTGTGCAAGGGACCATGCAGGGCAGAAAGTGAGGCAGAGCTGTGTCCAAGACCGACAGTTGGCACTTGCCAAGGACCCTCTGTGCCTAGCGCTGCTCTAACCTTCTCCCCGTTTTTGTTTTTATTTATTTTTTGATACTGGAGATTGAACCCAGGGGCACTCTAACGCATCCCCAGCCCTTTTTATTTTTCATTTTAAACCAGGGTCTCACCAAGTTGCTTAGGTCAGCCTCTAAGTTGCAATCCTCCTGCCTTAGCCTCCCAAGCTGCTGGGATTACAGGCATGTGACATGGCACCCAGACTCTCTTCTCTTGTCTAATGACTACTGGCTCAGAGATTCCTCTGATGTGAGGATCTCCATTGTACAGCAGAGGGGCACTGTGGCTCACTGCCCGTCTGGCATGGACACCTTCCACTTGACCTGGAGAAGCTACGAGACAGGGGTCTTCAACCAGGGGAGACCTGCCCAAGGGAACTGGGCATCATGTGAGGACACTGCTAGTTGTCACAACCAGGTTGGAAGGAGGTACCGGCACCTCATGGGCAGAGGCCAGGACGCTGCCAAATATCCTAGATGCAAGAATGTCCCGCTACCAGGAACCGTCCAGCCCAAGGTGTCCACAGTGCCAAAACCAGGAAACCCCGGCATGGGCCACAGTCCAAGATGCAGGGCTGCACCAGGGCCACCACAGGGTGCTGCTCGGGAGCCCTCACTGACTTGCAGGGGCTGCGGTTTCTTCCACTGCCCACGAGTGTGTCTGTGGCCATTTCAGCAGAAGAGGCTCCCAGCCGGGCGCGGTGGCTCAAGCCTGTAATCCCAGCACTCAGGGAGGCTGAGACAGGAGAATCGCGAGTTCAAAGCCAGCCTCAGCAATAGCGAGGTGCTAAGCAACTCAGTGAGACCCTGTCTCTACATAAAACACAAAATAGGGCTGGGGATGTGGCTCAGTGGTCGAGTGCCCCTGAGTTCAATC